>PVQA01000781.1:254-14919 GCA_002980515.1 Fusarium burgessii | reverse complement strand
CGCAATTCGGGTTTGGGAAAGGCTGTAGCAGGAAAACAGTCCATTGACAGTGTCCAGAGGTGTTCCATGAATGATGGCGAGCCTGTCATTGGCGGTTGCGTATTCTTAGCTGCATTATCACGACGGCATCGCCATCACCGGATGTAGCCTCATGCGACATCCAGCACGGCCAATGATGCCTAATGGCGGTGCTCTCCGGTCAAGCCGATCGCAGCCATCGTAAGCGGCTGAATCATGGAGCGAACCCGGCATCCCTGATGTTTTGATGACTTCACCCTTACTCTATGGGATCGTATCGTTGTCCTCTTCAATCTCCATTTGATGTTTCCGTTACTTACCTGGCTACGTTGGGAAATTCCAAGCCTTGATTCTTTATTCTGCCTTGCCAATACCAGTGAGGCTGGCTGTTCTGAGTTGAAGAGTAATCATGCGTCGAAAGAGAGTCAAGTCATTGCAGATGTTATCCCCATGATAGAAGGGAATGTCGGGGACAGAAAGTGTGCCGCTCGCCAAGTTCCATTCACGAACCTTGACCATTTTGACCGATAGTACACTTATGCCAGGCAACCCAGACCTATACTATAGTGCTCATCCTAAACAACTTAACCAGAAAGTGCATCAAGAACTCAACAGTCATATCATCCCTTCGACACAATATGATCTTCCTATTACACCGAACTTCTTTGTCAAAGTAAAAGATCTAGATGGTTCAGCTGCGGTAGCCAAAAGATAACTATTATACGATATGGCGTTAGGAGTGACAGGCTATAACGCTATTCGATCGTATAAAGCAGACGCTGCGACGTATGACAATAAGGCTTACACTATTGGCTGTATCTATCAAGATAGACAACTCAAGATGTATGCGAGCCATCCCATCGAGCCATCTATTTCTGGAAAGAAACCTGGCATTGCTATGACACAACTTAAAGCGTTTGCTTTAACTAATGACCCAGATACCTATCGGCAAGGAGCAACTGTATATTGCAATGGAAGAGACTAGGCCAAGCTATAAAGCGACTAGGCGATTGCACAAGCTAATAAGAGGACTGGGCTCAAAAGTCTTGAATCCCTATAAAGTGACGCCTTAGGAGTGAGTTTCACAAGCGATACACCCTACGTCACAATCGAAGCAATAAATTAAAAAACGATTACAAATCCAGGTTCCTACGCATTGCCATCACTATATGAATCTAATACATCCGCAGACAAGCTATCACTCAATTTTTAACTGCCAACTAAACGTTTACAATCCCTACGAAAGCAATCCTACATCGTCCAGGACTAGGACCTTTCGGAGAAAGCCGATATTATATCAAAGAATCCTTTCAAGGCTGGGAAAGACTTCTATCTCCTTCCGGATATTCAGACGGGAAACAGATAGTTGAAAATACTTCCAAGTCTTTCCCACGGGATGTAGTCTACTTGTGGCGTGGATTGGTTCTGCTTCAGCGCGTGGCCGCTTTGGCTCGGCTCGTCTTGTTGCATAAGGAGCTGTTCCAGCTCGCCCCATTACAAGTCTCCACCTATTGCTCAACGACCATAAAACGGACAGTTTCTATGTCAAAAGATCTGATAGGGTAGATGGTGGCCTTTGTAAAATCCACTTAGCGCAGGTACATACATCAGAGTCCCGACTCAGAAGCCTTATTGCCGACGGATAATCCCTTATTAACAACACCAAGCATATCATCGCGGAATTTGGATAATATCGTGGCGCTTCCGGATATCGCGTACCTACGACAGGCGTCGAGAGTACCCGATATAAACAGGCGTCCCCAGGTTCCTCCTCAGATGCCATTCGCTAGATCCCTGACCCGGTAATTGTAAGTATCCACTGCCAAGGTGACACATTGTAGTGGGTTCAGTGGCATGTCCCCGCCCCCCACGCGTCAAGTCTAGCGTTACTGAAAGCTAGCCTTCTATTGCTCCCCACAGTGCAAGCGCGATTCGTTAACTATATTTCCGAGTCCAAGCTCGAGATCACAACACGCTCGCCATCAGTCCCCTAAGATAAAAGAGAAAGAAAGAGAAGGTATGGGTGGGAGGATTCTGGTAGATGACGACCTAGAGTTTACTCAGGAATGTTGCTAAGGACGCGAATATGACGGCCTATGGCTAAGCAAGCATACTCAATCAGGTATCAGCACTGTCGCGGATGAAGCACACAAAGAGACTGAGATTGCTCGCAGATGGTGTTCGATACAAAGGTACTCTGGTGCTTACATCCGTATCAACTTGTCACGATCTCTGGGGACGTTCATGTACAAGAAATTATATTGTCAACTGCATAAAGCGTTAGGGCTACAGAAGAGTTAGAATATGACAATCTGCTATCGATAAGGTTTCATTTTAAGATAATTTCTTAGCCGGCCAGTGATTGTGAATTTCGGCACAGATGAAGCACCAGTCTCAATTAGCGGCTGAACTGTGGGCCGCAGGAGTGGCATTATCGTGCTCGGGGGTTGGGTATACTTTGCTATCATGTAGCGACGTCTGAGCTATCACCTTGGGAGTGGCAGCAATGGGACCGTATGTAAGCTTCGAACGAGTCGCAAGAGCATTTTGGCCATTTTCACGACGCTCCAACGAATGCGCTTAAAACTCACCGACGCGGTCTAGCTTCTTTCGTACGTGACATTCAAATCTGGGGCGGAGCTGATGCGTGGCCCCGGAGTCCCCATGAGTCTCTATTCCCGGCAAGTCGGATCGCTCAGAAGCATCTCAACTTGGCAAAACCTGATTGGTAAGTCGCTGAGGCGAGTCATCGTGGCTGCCGCACTGTGAACAGCTTGCATTTCGACGCTCACAAATTGCATCCATTGTACACAAGTAATGCAGCGCTGTTCTTGAACTGGCTGGCTTGATATTAATGGGAAACAGGTGGCACGTCCTCACGGCCATTGGTGGCTACATTGCCGTCGCAGTCGTTGACCTACTAACTTCAGAAAAGGCACCTTCGGAGCTCATTGATTACTATCGTGCAGTTGAAGGGCCGGGTAAAGTGTTGGGACAGGGAATAGAAACAACAGTCAACTTTTATTTTAATAGGGCTACTCAACGCATCTGCAATGCGCTGTGCCTCACTTCAATGGTACGGGGAAGCCTTGATGACGGAGTGATGAAACAAAAATGGGTTACCCCCAGAAGACTGTTGAGGCTTATCTCTTTAAGCGGCACAAGGCATCAAGCAGGTCACTCGCCCCACTTTACTTACTAACCACGCTAGTACCTGCAGGGTACGTAAAGTTCTCGTCAGACAGCTAGATCATTGATGTAGTGATTTGTAGCAATGCTGACTGTTGGTACCTCTATCACACGCCAATTTAGGTGTGAGTGGAATGTACCGATCGTCGCGATCATTCTGATTGGCCCCCAGCCCTGGTCGTGACTCCTCTGATGCCTTGTGCCGCTCAAAGAGATACTTCAACACGGAGATGGAGGAAAGGTCCCCACATGGCGTGATCTAGCAAATGGCTGTGCACACATAAAGTCACGCTCAAGAGGCGAGAAGCTGACGTGCTCTTGCAGCTCCGCACGGGGATGGCAAGGATCAACAGTTACCTCAGCAAGATAGGAGCCGCAGAATCGGACATGTGCGAGTGCAGACGAGCACCAGAGACGATGGAGCACTTTTTATTTCGATGCACAAAATGGGAGGCAGAACGCGAAAGCATGCGACAGGTTGGACAAAACATGGTGGGAAACCTTTCTTCCTGGGCGGAACGTCGGCGTCAGATGGACCCAAATGGACACCTAACCTGGAGGCGGTGCGAGCGGCAATCAAGTTTGCGATGGCTACGGGAAGACTGAGTTGAGAACGGGGAAAACAGAACATATTAAAACATTAACAGCACAGTTGACTACTAACATTGAACAGCCTCAAGTTGACAGACCATGCTTCAGCTGCTGAAGATAGGATGCTGAACACTTGGAGAAGTCGGCCTTCAAGCAGGCCTGTCAAGCAGTCAAGCGAGGCTAAAACGGAAAAGACTCAAGAAGAGAAGTGGGGCTTTCCTGTGTGCAGGCTGGATCAATGCGGAGGAATCGTAAATAGCTTAGCGTGCCTACCGGCCCCATGAGATTCGTTCTCCCGGGCGTAATAAACTCAATCAATCAATCATAAAGTCACGTGCCTGCTTGCTGTTACCTCTTCGCTCGCTCGCTTGCTTTGCCTTGCACTTTCCACTTCTAACACGGCAGAGCCCTGCGATGAACCTGGCGCAGCTATCCCTTTACTCAGCAATCTTATTAGACTCACAAGCTGCGCCTGGCTACAGGGGTTCGTTTCAGCTGCTGACGCCTTCCTTCCCCGCACGAGAAATCCCGCAAAGATGTTGCTGCCCAAGTGGTCAGTGATGACAATCCGTTTGTCGTCCCGAGTCATCGATCCGAACAGAAGCCATCTCGCTGATACTGTCATATCGCGCAACAAGGCCAAGGTGCCCTCTTCAAACTGAAGATGGCGCCTCGCTGGTTTGAGAAAGTCGAATCCAAGGCCAAAAGGCTGTTGCAGGTCGCTCCCCAAGAATCCGCCTCGGCTCCTTCACCACCAACGCCTTCGCCGACAGCGTCTCAGCCTGCATCTGAACCAGCAACTCAACCAACATCTCAGCCAGCGCCTTCTCCGCCCACCTCGACAGATTCCGAACCCTTACTGCTGCCGAATCTACAGGAGCGACTTTGGAACCAGGCCTACGACGAGCTCAAAGCGAGCGAGCCCAAACTGGTCGAAGCGTACGAGAAGATCCTATCAGTTGGACTTCACCGAAAGGACCCGAGCTCTGTTACTTGCGAATCAACGGAAAACGAGATAGAGGGGGCTCGTGAGACAAGATGCCGCCAAATGCAGCAGTTAGTCCGGGATGGACTAGACCGGACGCAGAAAGCAGCGTCCATCAAACGAGGAATTGACGAAGGCTTGCAAGCAGTGCAAGCGGTGAGGGGGATAGTGGACAAGGCGATACAGGCCGCGCCGGAAGCCGCCGTCGCCTGGGTTGGCGTCTGCCTTGGACTAGAGGTGTGTGTGATCAGCTTTCCTAACCGAAGAGAACGGTGGATGATCCCCCGCTAACAGTTGCTAGATCCTTTCGAACCCCGTCACCGAGGCACGCTACAATCGCAATGGCATCGCCTACGTCCTGTCGAGAATGGAGTGGTACTGGAGCCTGGTGTCCCTACTTCTCGACGAGAATAAGGCAGAGCAATCCTCTGCGGGACTGCGAGTCCAACTGGAGAAGCACGTCGTGCAGCTATACGAGAAACTTCTCTCGTATCAGGTGAAGAGCGTCTGCATTTACCACCGCAACTGGGCTGCCGTGGTCTTGAGGGACGTGTTCCAACTAGATGACTGGGCTGGTCAGCTCGACGACATCCAGAAAGCCGAGGCTGCTGTTCGAACAGACTCGGATCAATACAACACTGAACAGAGCAAGATTTATCTCCGGAAACTCACCGACACCGCAAGCGCTCTGGAGATGAATCTCCAAGACATCCATTCGGCCATCAAGGATCAAACACGACAGCAAGAGAAGAGATACCAAGACGCCAAGTACGAGAAATGTATGCAGGATCTGCACGTGACTGATCCACGCAAGGATAAGAAGCGAATCCAAGACACGAAGGGTGGCCTACTTAGGGACTCTTATCGCTGGATTCTTGACCACACCAAATTCCAGCAATTTCGCGACGATCCGCAGAGCCGGCTGCTCTGGATCAAGGGTGACCCTGGCAAAGGCAAGACCATGCTCCTGTGCGGCATCATCGACGAGCTAGAGAAGGGGTCAAACAATCTTCTTTCCTATTTCTTCTGCCAGGCCACTCAGGCTCAACTGAGCAATGCGGCATATGTCCTACGCGGCCTCATCTACCTCCTCCTCATCCAGCAACCATCGCTCATCTCGTACCTCCGGTCCAAGCACGATGTTACGGGCGAGAAACTCTTCCAGGGCATTAATGTCTGGGTGTCTCTGGTCGAGATACTCACAGACATGTTGAAGGACCCGACTTTGAAAGACGCAGTCTTGGTCGTCGACGCCCTCGACGAGTGTATTACCGATCGACCCCAGCTTCTTGATTTCATCATCCAATCGTCGTCCACTCCTTCGTCCCGCGTCAAGTGGATCATATCCAGTCGCAACTGGCCAGACATTGAGGATAAACTTGACAGTGCGAAGCAGAAGGTCAGGTTGCCCCTCGAGTTGAACAAGGACTCAATCTCCAAGGCTGTTGATACGTACATTGGATACAAGGTGGATCGATTGGCATGCCATAAGAAATACGACAAGGAAACAAGGGACGCTGTCGAGAATTACTTAACCTCCAATGCCGACGGCACGTTTCTCTGGGTGGCCTTGGTCTGCCAAGAGCTCGCAAGTCCCAATGTCCGAAAACGGCATACGCTCAACACGTTGAAGTCATACCCTCCGGGGCTTGATTCGCTCTATGACCGAATGATAGGCCATATCGGTGATTCGAAGGATGCGGGCCTCTGCAGGGAAGTCCTGGCCACTGCTTCGGTCGTATACCGACCTCTCACCTTGGACGAGTTGAAGGTTCTTGTTGAGTCGCTCGAGGATCTCGACCAGGATGAACTGGAAGAAATCGTCAGATCCTGCGGTTCTTTCCTGACTCTTCGAGAAGGTGTCATCTACTTTGTGCATCAATCAGCCAAGGATTTCCTGCTTAGCAAAGCATCCAACCAAATCCTACCCTCTGGCGCCGCGCACCAGCACCATGCCATCTTCTCGAGGTCTCTGGAAGCCCTCTCGGAGACTCTAGAGCGCGACGTTTACAAACTGGGCGCTCCAGGATTTCTTATCGATCAGGTCTCGCCGCCCGACCCTGACCCATTGGCTTCGATACGATATTCCTGCGTCTTCTGGGTAGACCATCTCGATGACTCGGAACCCCAGGCGAAGACGGGTGACAAGGACCTACAGGACGCGGGGACTGTCCATGACTTCCTTCGAAAGAGGTATCTGTATTGGTTAGAATCTCTCAGTCTGTTACGCAGCATGTCAGAGGGGGTCATCGCAGTGCAGAAGCTCGAAGCTTTAGTAGTGAGTTGGTATAAATTCATGTACAAACTGGAGACAGATTGACATATTAACAGAAAACCAAGGAAGCGCGACAACTAATAGAACTACTTCAAGACGCGCGCCGCTTTATTCTTTCTCACAAGCGGGCCATCGAGATAGCTCCATTACAGGTCTATGCATCAGCACTCGTGTTTAGTCCCACCCGCAGCCTAATCAGAGGACTCTTCAAAAAAGAAGAGCCGAACTGGATCATGCTCAAGCCGAGCGTGGAATCAGACTGGAATGCATGCCTGCAGACGCTTCAGGGCCATAATAATTCGGTAAACTCGGTAGCCTTCTCAGCGGATGGCCAGCGGCTCGCCTCGGGCTCGCACGATATGACGGTCAAGATCTGGGATGCGGCAACGGGCGCATGCATACAGACTCTCGAGGGCCATAACGGTTGGGTGAACTCGGTAGCCTTCTCAACGGATGGCCAGCGGCTCGCCTCAGGCTCGGACGATAGGACGGTCAAGATCTGGGATGCGGCAACAGGCGCATGCGTGCAGACGCTCGAGGACCATAACTATTTGGTGAACTCGGTAGCCTTCTCAACGGATGGCCAGCGGCTCGCCTCAGGCTCGGGCGATGGGACGATTAAGATCTGGGATGCAGCAGCGGGAGCGTGCGTGCAGACGCTTCAGGGCCATAACGGTTGGGTGAACTCGGTAGCCTTCTCAACGGATGGCCAGCGGCTCGCCTCGGGCTCGCGCGATATGACGGTCAAGATCTGGGATGCGGCAACGGGCGCATGCGTGCAGACGCTCGAGGACCATAACTATTTGGTGAACTCGGTAGCCTTCTCAACGGATGGCCAGCGGCTCACCTCGGGCTCGCGCGATATGACGGTCAAGATCTGGGATGCGGCAACAGGCGCATGCGTGCAGACGCTCGAGGACCATAACTATTTGGTGAACTCGGTAGCCTTCTCAACGGATGGCCAGCGGCTCGCCTCAGGCTCGGGCGATGGGACGATTAAGATCTGGGATGCGGCAACGGGAGCGTGTGTGCAGACGCTTCAGGGCCATAACGGTTGGGTGAACTCGGTGGCCATCTCAGCGGATGGCCAGCGGCTCGCCTCGGGCTCCTATGATGAGACGGTCAAGATCTGGGATGCGGCAACAGGCGTATGCGTGCAGACGCTCGGGGTTGGCCGGGTGATTACCCATCTTTTATTCGATTCGAGGACAAACTCTCTACTCTCTACCGAAATTGGACTTCTAAACCTGGATCTCCCGGCTCTACCACCTGCCATCGATAATGGGTCGACTGACGCAACCTTACAGAGTGTTCGCCACTCTAGCTGGGGTATAAGCACCGACAGTGTATGGATCGTAAAAGATGGAAAGGGGATGCTTTGGCTACCTCCCGAGTATCGAGTGATGAAATCGGCTGTGGTGGGATCAACGGTCGCTATCGGCTGCCATTCAGGTCGTGTACTGGTGATGAAGTTCTCTTAGAGCGGAGGCAGGCATAATTCCTTCATTGGTTACAAGCAGCCCTTTTCCGGTTTTCAGTAGCGACCTACGTAGTTGATTATGTTTGATTTAGAAGCAGGAAGCCCGGCTAGCAACTACTTCCTACCTTCGCCTATATTCACTGAGCTTCGAATATGCTATAGGGAAATGCCAGCGTTATTCCTTTCTCTTTAATTTCCTTTCAGTTTGATCTCAGAGGGTCGTAGGGGCCGAACAAATCTTATATTAGAAGAGACTGCCGAGTTCTTGCCCTTCTAGACCAAACGAGAACTATCTAGCGTCGGGAGTCATATGATCTATAGTTTCTTTTATATTGGAAAGCATCGGCTATTCTATAGATAGAGTTTTCGTTTGGTTAATGCTTTATTTTACGTTGAGATAGAGGCCGACGGCTGCGGATAAAATATATCTTGCTAGTCGGATGGCTCCCGTTTCCTGGCCGTCCGGGGCCCCCATTTCGGTCCCGAGCGGAGAGCGGTTGTTCCAATTCGACCATTTTTATCCATGTAGGAAGGCGCGCTTCTGATACTTCTACGAGGTCGAGACCGTCTGCAATTCATCTCGAGGGCAGAGGGCCCAATCTCCAAGAAAGACAAGATATTGGTCTTTGAAGCAGTCGATAGCTGGGCCCATCCGCATACGGCACCTGTACAAGACCTTGCTGGGACGGAGCTTCATCGCGGCGGTTGTATCAAATCCCATCGATGTCCTATTGGGCCAAGAAAAGCTATGAACTACGACCTCAGGTATAGAACCGAGGCATACATGGCCTCCAGATCACCCGGCTGACAACTCCAAGCAATCGTGCACGCATGTGACCAGGGGCATGAAGGAACAATATGTATTGCAGCACTCATTAACTTTTTTAAGGTACATCCCACCCATCTCAGTCCCCCGGTCAAGAAGAGCATGATGGTATTAAGTTCTCCCACGATCCTTGAGTTTCGTACAGTAGTGCACTTGCAGACCCGAGCCGCCTCGTTCGGGGAAACGTTGAGCAAAACGCCGACGAATCTCCGCCCACCCAAGCTGCTCCTCTTCCTTCAGTTGTATGAGGAAGTTATCTTCATCGTCTGAACACTTTGCCCCTCTTACGGGAGCTCGCTTAGTTGTTTTTTTCGCTGCGACCGAGCGGGTTGAATTGGACTCACACTGGCGGCCTGCGGATGATTTGCGCAAAGGGGCCACTCAAACTGGAATTGAAACGTAGTCTGGCCATTTTCGCTAATGCGTTTCATTGAAACATTCTTGAGTTGCCATTCCTGGAACTGAGCAAGAAACGCACTGGCATCAGAGGGAACAGATCTTGCATGCGATGATGCTCGACTCAACAAGCCGAGTGTCGTCTTGTTGGGCCCTGTGAGTGCATTAATTCTAGCTGCGGTACTTGGAAAATGCCTACTTCTGAGACACGGAAGAAGAAAAGTATGATCCTACATCATGGTTGGAACCGCCGTGGCAAGCTATTGAGGCCTCTGTACCCAACTCGGGTAATCGAATAGGAGGTTCGGTGGCGCAATGGTTATGCGTCACTGGGGGCACTAACCCTGTGGTTCCATGTCGAACGTAGTAGGTTTGGCCCCAAGACTGCGCTTATGTGGGATCTAACCAACCCCTACAGGTAAGAAAGCTGTGTTAAATCGGAGTTTAAGGTTCTAGTGGAAGTCTAGAGCTTGGAGGTTAAGGGGATGCGCTATCTTCCTTGGCTATGAAGAAGAAGGGTTCTTGATCTGTTCACTGGCTTCCCCTTCCTTTGTTTAAGTGCTTGCCCATGCCTCTTGTGGCTAAGTGGACGGAAAAGGGTATACGGGTGAGATATACATATCAGAAGTATGACCTAATCAGCATGCCTTGGTTGACCTAGGCTCATAGAGGCCACATGAGAGAGAAATTGGAACAGCTAGGGTAAAACTGACCTGGCTGGCCAGGTCAGCCAATCAATACAAAATGAGTATACAGAAAAGAGTGTAGAACCAGATCTTTATTGACATAGTTATGTCCCGTCTAAAAAGAGAGATGGAGGCTGGTTCATTTCTTTTTCCCCATCCTTTGATCTATATTTTGTTTCACTTGTGTGAACCAGATAACAAGCCATTGATTTCGTTATGCATGTATGAGCTTCATTTGATACCTTGGTGTTAAGGTATGGGGAGGGGCTGGCTCGTTCCTGTTCGTGCAACTTATCACGAGCCACTATTGTAGGCCCTTTTGCAACTTGAATAAAGGGCCTTGGGCTGAAAGAAGATTGATTTGATCTACCGAATGACTCTACTTTTTTTTTAATTACCTCCAGGCTTGGCTGTAGCCTGATCTGGCTGCAGGGTCTCGACCCTTTCTACAACGACGTCGCTAAATGTAGTATCGGCTAACTCCCCGCATTTATCCCTCACTCCACCCCGCGAAAATTAGGGACCAATTTTTGGCCTTCCCAGTGGAAACCAGTTATATGACTAACTAAGCAAACAATTATAAGGACAACGCCTCTAGGTAAAGCTGCCCCTGAAATATGTTGCCTACTCAAGCGAATCCGGCATCTGTGATGCCAGATACCATCAGTCCTCAACCGAATGGGGGTTTCACAGCATATCCCAAGCATTGTCATCTGATTCCATCAGTTCATTCTCACTTAAGGCCTCCATATTCGTAAACTCTCGGAATAATGCTATGTCCTCGAACCTGTCAGCCAGGCTCTCCACGCTTGCCTCCGTAGGGTTTGTCATGGCTAGATTCAAGTCAGCCATGAACGTGGCCCGAATGTCCTCTGATGAGTTGCTTAACCGGTTCTCTTCAAATTGCTCCATCAGTCGTCGCGCTTCGCTTGCTGACAAATTGCCTTGCTGTAGTGCCATCGATAGTATGCTCCGACCGATGGTTTCTGCAAAGTGGCTAGGGAGCAGCTGACGGTATCTTTTGGACATTATTGGGGGTTCAAATGCCGGCTTGGGGAGTCATAGACGAGGCACAAGAAAGCTTTCGATTGCGTCAGGTTGATGAAATTGAGGGGTAATTATGATAGACCACCAGTGCGATCACGTGATCCAGATACGTCACCAAGAGACCAAGATCAACTCTAATGGGAAATCTTGAATGCCATTGCCTCGATCTATCTTTCCTTTGGACCTCACCAACGCGATGATTGCTTGATGCCAGCTGCTTAGTCACATCAAATCTCTAACCTATAGTAGCCCATCAGGCGAGCTTGTTACTTATTGCTTCCCTCCGCCAATAAACCAGTGGAGAAACGCATTGTATTTACTGCCAGTCATAACGTTGAGAATGTTTGAATCAACAGGGAAAGTCCTAAAGTGGATTCGGATAATCACAATCACGCATACTCAACTTGATGATCTTCCAGATGCGGGCTGTAAAGATTAAGTTTCTGGAAATGTCACCCACCTCGATGTACTGTTGAAGATCGAGCAGCTTACCAGTGTTGCTAATAATATAAACAATACGATATTGCCAATATGGACCCCCTCGCAATATTATTGTATTGCCAAGGGATGTATATTGTATTACCCAATATGAACATGGCTCATATTGTATTTATTGCCAAGAACCCAATATATTGGCAGTGTGACAATACACCCAATATATTCCACGTGACCCCATCACTAAACCGCTTCTGCACAAGTCTCATCGCCAAGTCGACTGAAATTGACGACTCTTCTCGTTGTGACCATTTTACAAAAGGGAGGCGCTATTGAGGTATGCCGGTAAGTCTGTCTCCGCTCGACAGTGACAAAGATAATGGGCAGAGGTGACGATGGGTCGGCAGGGGAGGTTTAGCCAAACATGGTTAGTACCAATCGTACCTCCCCTGACGCGGGGAAACAACGAGTGGCTGCGTTTTAGCCAATAAAATGCCAAGTATCCCTGTCGTTGGTATAAGGTAAGACCTGTCCGCGACTGTCAAGAGGCAATTTCACCCCAGGACTAACATCCCAATATAAATAATATATTGCCAATATGGACATCCTCATATTATATTGTTGCAATATCAAAATCTTCATATCATATTGTTACAATATGAGAAAGTCCATACCATATGGGTTATATTGCAATATACTACTTTATTGCCATATTATTAGCAACACTGCAGCTTACTACCAATTACGCACCACCCTGCATATCGCCCTTATATACTTTGATACGCTGTGATTCGACTAAGCGAGCCAATCAAAAAGCCTTGAAGCCATGCACCTAAGGCTACGTCTGAAATAACTGTCAACTGGGCCTGAAGTTGCGTTGACGGGTGACCGTTCCGAACGAGCTCGCGGAGACGATGGCGCCTAGATGACGGGACGCGCCGGTGCGTGTTAGGTGTGCTAGTTGGGGAGTGCGGGGAGTGGGTCCACTCGCAATGCGCACTCACTTCGCCCTACACCAAGGAAAAGACTTCGCGGTCCGACGCGGTCCGACGCGTCCCCCCACTACAGCGTGAGATTGGGCAATCCTAAGCGAGCGGGGCGACGCCCTCTTTGACTGGAACGCAACTTCAGAGCGTGGCGTGCGTCTTTGCGCCCGCATCACGGAGACCCCAGAGACATTTCCATGCGCTGTTTCCTTTGCTTGTGCGAAGTTGTCGCATGTACTCTCCGCTGCCCAAGCCATGGCGCCGTGAATTCCATGGACCCCACCGCACCTGGGCCGCTGTCCTGCCTGTCGCCCCACCCACGGCGGTTCCATAAGACATGGGTGTAGAATCATTCCATCTGGCCAGGTAAGGCCCCATTTTACGTAACGATAGGAAAAGATGATACACATGAGTGGGATCCATGACGAAATCGAACAATAAATATTCGGTTTGCACATACCTTCTCTCTCGACTACAGACGCAGGTTGCCGGCCCTCAACGTCAACGGTACTCCTTTGTCTCTTGTTCAGGGGAGATGAGGCAGCATGGCTAACCCTCTATTGAGAAAAGGCCGGAGGAATGGCGAAGTGCCAGCGCCCTCCGCTCACTCGCATTGCCAGCTGGCCACAACCCTGATCCCAGTTTGTACTTTGCATGGGGGTGCGACAGGCAGATTTCGGCGGATCTCCATAGTACATTACCCGCCCCTCGAATAGAGGGGGTGCCGATGCAGATCTTGCCCAAAAGGGGCTGCTTTGGCTGCCGACAATCAATAGTTCCCTGGGCCTCATCACTGCCGATCACCAAACCGCGGGAAACGATTGGCAGAGCTTAAATCTGTCAGATAAACTTGGGCGCGACCGACATCCCTGATTCTGCTTCTTCCTGAGACCGTCATACCCATGATGTGTGGCTTGCATTATCAGCCCTGAAAAGCCGTGAGCCCACCATTCCCGTGCCAAGGGGGGTTGTCGCCTACAAATGAAAAGTTGACAACTACGTCTCTTTGCCGCAATTGCCAGCTGAATCCTTGAGTGGTGGTGACTTAGCTTCCTCCACCTGGAAGATTTAAACCTCTCCCAATCCCCTTCGTCACCCACAAGACAAATGTTCACCTTACATATCCAGTGCATGCTCTTCCTCCGCTCAGCCACAGTCTAGAGCATCCAGGACTGCTACGCCAGCTAGAAGCGCATGAGATCGTAGTGCACCGTGATGAATCTCGGAAAAACTACACACTGTGTTACCCTCTTAACTACGTGAGGCCAGGTACTTGAGAATCCCTGTCAGGTTTGTGTATTCTGTTAGCTCACGGATTCTGTTTTGCGACCTCGGTAGAGATATTACTAAAGAGCTTCCAATGGCGACGAAATCTTCCTGCGTTTCCGATACCGAGAAGGATCATGGAAAATATTTTCCTGTAAGTGCTACGATCTGTGACTGTATCTGTTGCTAATAAGGATATTAATAGGAAGTAAGTCTTGCTATGCTGATGAGATGGAGCGATATATCTGCTGACCCTGGTTATCGTTAATGATATAGGACGTAAGTCTTGCTATGCTGATGAGATAGAGCGATATGTCTACTGACCTTGGTTGTCTTTGGTGATATAGTTGGTAAGTCTTGCTGTGCTGATGAGGCAGAGCGATATGTCTGCTGACCTTGGTTGTCTTTGGTGATATAGAAAGTAAGTCTTGCTATGCTAATAAGATAGAGCGATATATCTGCTAACTATATTTGTTTTATTCTGC
>PVQA01000777.1:0-46478 GCA_002980515.1 Fusarium burgessii | reverse complement strand
GAAGTTGGTGAGTTTTGGTGGAGCTTTTTTTATTTTGCCTGGCGAAAGAGGGGTGGTGGCGAAAGAGGGGTTGTGGATGGTATTCATCGCGTCGGCGCAGCACAAGCCCGTAAGCATAATATCTCGATTGACATACTGTCCAATACTCAGGCTCGCCTCATTCCATCAGCCGATGCAATCTTTAATATTGTTGCTTCGCAATCTGACGTGACAGCCATGTTCCGCAATCCCTTGGTTGCATTCGCAGCATACATGGCAACATATGTATTCTTGGAAGACTATATGTCAACACAAAATCGCACTAGCGAAATGAAAATGTCGGCCCTCATGAATCTGATGATCACAATCGGTCGTGAAAACCCAGTTACTGCATCGGCAGCGATACAAATGGCGCATGAGCTGCGGAAGACAGGGATCGATGCATCAGCCGTTGATAAGGTCAAAGATCTCATGGAAGAGAGGACGGCTAAAGGGCCTCTTCTGGGACAGCAAGATAGGGTCGAAGGAAGTGTCGTATTTTGCCCATTCAATGGACCTTCTGGGCCTGCGCCACCTGGTGTTCCGAGCGAAATAATGAGGGGTAACCTCAGTGGTTTTCCTTAGCTTGATCGCCTACCACTCACTAACCCCGTCATTCGCAAGTTATGATTCGCTACGGAAATACAAAAACACAATTGGGGCAATTCTTTGCATTGCGTGATATACACGTGCGTAAAACGTAACGCTGCCCACTACTGAGTGACACCTGTCAGACAGATCCATATCCGGTAATCAATACACAAGGAACTCTCTAGCTGACGCAAGTGGCAAGCCATCAAGCAAGGCACTCGGATCACCGGCATGATTGGCTCGTAACCGCATCGTTGACCAACATGTTTCCATTTAGAGACATGTATACCCCGATGGTCACAGTGGAGAAACGGCACGCATCACGCCGAATACCGGGTTTTTAACTCCGCATTGTTTTCCCCATATATGCACGACATTTTTATCCATCTTTTGACATTTTTTTTTATAACCAACAATACTGCTCAATATGGCGCCGGTTTATAAAGTTGCTGTTATACAATTTGAGCCAAAGGTTAGTACTCTAAACCCCGTGACCATTGATGTCATTGACTTACATACAATCAGGCCATTGTCGTACAAGAAAATTTTGCAAAAGCAGAAAGTTATCTTCGCTCGGCAGCTTCAAAAGGATGCGATATTGCAATCCTTCCTGAATTCCACTTGACATCATGGGTTCCCGAACATCCCGAGTTCATCTCTGCTAGCAAGGCATCGACAGGCTATCTGTCAAAATACCAGGCTTTAGCTAAAGAGCTCAACATCAACATCGTTCCTGGCACAATCTGCGAGGTCCACGCTGTTCCTGATTCCAAAGATGAAGAACTCCGTAACATGGCATACTTTCTTGCTGCAGGAACAGGTGAGATTTGTGGATCTTATCAGAAGAAGAATCTTTGGCATCCGGAGCGTCCGCATTTGACTTCTTCGACGCATACCCCTCATACAGCATTCGACACGCCGCTTAAACACGCTGATGGAAGACCTGTACGCGCGGGCATAGTGATATGCTGGGATTTAGCATTTCCTGAAGCTTTCAAGGCACTCGTCAATGATGGCGCAGACATTATTCTTATTCCATCATATTGGTTCATGGACGACAACGGTGAAGAGGGAGCGGTTCTAAACCCTGATTCTGAGAGAATATTCTTAAACTGCACACTCACGGCTCGTGCTTTTGAGAATACTGCAGCAATTGTATTTTGCAATGCTGGTGGTTTGAGTTGTGTGAATATGCCTATTCTAGGAGCGTTGGGAAGAATTGAGGTCGGGGAGGAGAAGATGGAAATTGTCGATGTGGATTTGGATGTTTTGAGAGTTGCAGAGGAGACGTATAAGATCAGAATGGACATGAAGAGCGAGGGATGGCATTACAAGTATAGTATGAACTCGGGTTCAAAGGCATAGAAGATGGATAAGGGTTTAATATAGTGGTAAACTTAATTCTTTTCTCGACTAAAGATTTGGCAACTGTAGGATAGAGTATGGAATGGTCCTCGACAGCTTCGGGTGATTATAGATTAGATTGGTAGGTCGCTGACTCATCAAAATCATCAAGCGTCATTGGTCTAGGGGTTAGGATTCAACTCTTCCATTGAGAAAAGTTGAGGCTCGGATTCGAATTCCGGATGACGCACGATCATGTATTTTTCTCTCTCTTGTTTTTTTTTGAAAAATCATTCTTCCGAGGTTATGCCACTGGACTCACTATAGTCCGAGGCATATGGTTTGCAGAGTGCTGAATTTGGTGCGAGAGCTTTTACATCGGCAACATTCGGAGTAACAAGGGCTCAAGGATAGTAGACCGCAATACACTCACCACCTATTGTTTATCTTTGTATAACATGCATAACTTCTATATATCTTGTATGAAGTATTTTCTTTTTAGAATGAGTTAGGATAGAAAGGTTTTCCTGCATTCCTGTAGATAATACCCTCTGAATGCCTTAACGCTTAGGTAAGGTTATTACTTATAGAAACCCCCATCAAATTATTGATGTAATTTCGTATCATACAACTCGTGGTATAAACCAAATAGACCTCCAAAACTCCCTTACTGATCTTATAACCTTGAGTATCATTCCTCTATAGATACTTGAATGAGTAAGATCCAGTAAGCCATATGTAAAGGACCAAGTCATAGCCTCGTCGTCTTAACGAATGCTCTTGTATTGCTTTCCCGCCCTTCGGTAGTCCTTCTGCTTCTGAGCATAGTCGTCGGCAAATCGTCTACGCCCGTCATTCCTGGAGTGGTTAAGGTATGGCGTCCATTGGCCCATCTCCTTATCTGAAAGTGGTGCGTGGTGCTTGGGATGATCAGGGATCTTGGTTTTGTATGAGACCTTTGGCTTGGATGAAAAGCAACCCATATTGAGAGTCTTTTGTCAAATCACAAAGTGATGTGTTTCTAGTGTGCTGTTAGCCTTGTTGTCAATGCATAGTAAAATTGTAGAGGTACTTACTGTTTTGTGTTTTTGGCGATCACTGTCGAGGGATGTTGGAATAATACAGCTGGGGGAGCTCGAATTGGTAGATTCAGGCTGATTATTCGCGACTGTGCTTGCTGGAAATGAAGAAAGCAAATAAGATATGAACAAGAGTACATGCCCTTTTTATAGAAGAAAATATATTAGAGAAGTTTAAATTGACTCATAAAATCCTTTAGATTTACCAGCTCTCTCTATTCAAAGTTAGGGAGTATATTTGGCCTGTTTAAAAATTTTGTTCAAAGACAAACAAGAAATAGCTTTTAGTTGGAAAGATACTGGCGACGCGTCACAAGATATAAAGGCTCTCCTCAGTCAAACTTATTGGGGCTCCTCATTATAGTTATGAAAATTGCCCAAATCACAAATCAGGGGAAGAAATACATGATCCTTCTAAAATTCTTCATGCAAGATGATCAACAAGTTGTAACAATACACATGCTGTGGACTTGTGTCACTCGATAAACACATAGGACTTTTGAGCCTCAAGACCTCTACCAATAGTATTTCCAATCGTTATCTAGTTGCTAGTAATTTTCACGCTGTATTAAATCTTAAACTAAAATGTGTCTTATCTCGTGGTTTAACTTTCTATCTTTCCTAGCTAGTGATTAGATAGAGTTTCTTTACAAGACCTTGCCAGCGTCTTCTAAGCTCCGCCCGAAGCTTGTTATGGGCGCTATTAATTAGGCTTTTCAAGTAGGGAATTTATACTTACCGTTAAGAACCTTTAGGGAGTGGAGGCCTATGAGACAGCGCTGTAACACCAAGGTTCGCAACACATAGCCACATATAGAGAACCTTCGACGCCATACACAATTCTAATCGTTCAAGCTACAGCATCTGTATTGGAGTCACTCATTCAATAACTTACATGACTTGGAGTCTGGTGGAAATGAGTCATGACCTAGACACGCCATCATGCACTGGTCAGGCATCATTTCTATCGAAAATTCTATGACGATAAGCTTGCGCTTCACTGCAGTTTTGTGTTTTGATTGTGCTTGTTCAGGGTGAGAGATATTCTTAGATGCGTCACTGTGAGCTATCGTTAATAAATCGATACTGTCGTTTTCTGTTATTATTGAGCTGGGAAATGCTAGTATCTGAGTTGGTCAAACGATGACCCCAGCTGTAATTTCCTGTGACTGGCGGATTCGGTTCTGGACCCTCTTTGGCAGTTGACAGATAAAACTCGGCGAGCCCATAATTGATCGACCTGGTTTCTCTTCCTACCCGCTTTGGCTTCTGTCACTTGTTGTTACTTCGTAGCCAATCTGCGTTTCACTCTTTTTTGCGCAGTCGCTTTTGTGCCCAGCCCTGCTATTGCAAGCGTTCGAAAAACTCGCTTATTAAGTGGTTCAAGGGAGTGAAATCCCCGTTGTGATACTAAAGAAGCAATGTCTCACATTTTTCCATCCACCGCCTCCGTTAAGTCCGTCGCTTCAGTTCTGACTTCTGCTATAAGTACCGATCTTGAGGATATTATTACCGCAATAACCGCTTATGCCGATGTATCTACCACTATTGCGACGTCAACTTTGAATGAGGAATCCAGTACAGTCGCCACATCATCACTTGTCGAGACGACCAGTGCCGCTGCAGCCATTTATGCTACTACAACTGCTGGAATCACCACCGTCAAAGTAGCCTGGGAACCTCTTTTTACCTTCAAAGTAGTCGGAGAAGGCGCCTAAGTCAGCATCTAACATTTGATAGGTTATATAACACAAGGCTATTTTATTGAATGGTAAGTTTAGGCTTAATAAGTCAAGCATGAGTTCATACTAGCTAGGATAAACTTGGGTCATTGTTTGACTAGTTAAGCACAAATTTAGGGTAATCGAGGATGAATTTAGGAGAGCCTTTGACTACTTAACCTTTCACCGTCGTTAAAGGTCTTTAGTCTTTACTATATGCCAGCTATCTTAACACATTTCAGTAATTCTTTATGGTCTAGGGCACATAATTTGCAGAGTGTTGATTAATGCGGGAGAGTTTTGATGTTGACGACACATAAGAGCTCAAAGACGACTGACCGCATCACACTCACCTAATGTCTTATTTTTTGCATAACATGCATGATTTATGTATGTTCTGTTTGAGACCTGTTCTGTTTAGAATCAATTTCTATAGCGAGGCTCTCCTGCAATACAATCGATTGTGGGCGATATGCAGTTCTCATGCATCAGTTATGCTGATCCAATACGTGGCGCAGCAGTTGAAATTACAGCGGAAATAAACTAACAAAACCCTGGCTCCATCCTGAATGCTAAAACTGCCGAGATCTTACAGTATCCATGTTTAACGTCTTTGGCTCCGATCCGAGGACCGATCTTGTCTCAGCCTAATGATCGAGCCCTCCATCTTTGTAATGATGGCGCCAAGGGGAGCGTGAAGGAGGTCCTTGTCCGAAAAATATCATCTGATGTTCTGGGTTCACCCGATCTGGAAAAAACATGCGTTGAGGCTGAGATGTTATGCAAGGGATGAGACAAGCTTGACATTTAACAGCTGAACAGTGCTCCACAAACGAGATGTCATTGGCTAAAAGAGAGCTATGAATCATGTTATTACCGTCGGGTTATACAAAGGGAGGGGGTTTTGCTCGGTTATTAACTCGATCAGGTCATTGGAGCCTTTGTCTTTCAGACCCCAGGAAAAGGTAACCCTTGTATTTATTGCCGGAGCGAACTTTAGTGTTCTGGCCAACTCTAGTGAGTTTTGATAAGGCCAGACAGAGTAATGACTTCTAACAGTGTCCTATGCTGAGATCGGGATAACTATGAGTAGGATCAAGGCTAATCAAAATGAATGATAACGCTTTCGCCCTTCCATGCTCTGACGACGTAGTCTTGGTTTTGTGTTATGCGAAGATTTACGCAGGTGGCCTGCATAGGCTGCAT
Organism: Fusarium burgessii; assembly: GCA_002980515.1. NCBI lineage: Eukaryota > Fungi > Ascomycota > Sordariomycetes > Hypocreales > Nectriaceae > Fusarium > Fusarium burgessii. The sequence goes on along the minus strand of PVQA01000777.1, from coordinate 40,519 downwards.
AACTTTGCAGGGATGAATTGCTGCAACGGAACTATCCAGCCACTCAAGATGAAGAGCAATGACATTCAAAAACACGAACTATTGTATGGAGTATCATGACATCAACGACTTGTCCCTGTTTTCAGAATCTGGCACCTTGCTCTGTTAAGTTGGCTTCATTATTCTGAGACTGAGACAATGAGAAATGTGATAGTAAATAAATCAACAACCAACAAAGTCTCACTTCTACCATCAACAGCCAATCGCCATTCCCCGCATATACCCATATTGACTAGCCCCGCTGCAATCTGTGAAGCTATAGAAGCCAAGTGATTCTATATGCTCCAACAGTCTTAGGGCAATCAAGTCATATCGACGACTAACAACATATTGAGGTAGGTGGTCACAACAGCGATCCAAGAATACCAAATAGCCTAATATCAACTTCGGCCTTGAGTTTTCATTCGAGTAACGGACGAGTTTTCTCCGTCTAATGAAACAGTCAAGGGATCGATTCGACGTGAACACAACCTCTAATGATCCCTCAAACTGCCGAGATCCGGATATGACAACGTGGCGTATCCGCAAATTAAACTGTAGCGCTCGTTAAGCTGTAAAGTCTGAATGTCTCGGTTACTTCAAAAGCCGAATTTGATGGGTGCGAACACGCTGGCCCGAGATTTAGCGGCAGGGTAAGGTATAGAGGTTGCAACTTGTTTCACTCAGGGTCCAGTAAACATCCAGTAATGATTTTGACCCCTTGGTCCTTACGTTGTAATATGAATAGCATTTTGAGGCTGCTACTTCGTATCTCGATCGTAATATGTTTTGGGGGTCAAAATTCGATGCGACAGCACACATAAAGAGAACTAAAAGAACATATCAAGAAACTCTCTAATTAGTGCCACATAAATCTATATCGGCAAGCCCGGCAAAAAGGTCTTGTCAAGAGACTTCTCAGGGTTTTGACATCTCATAGCCCTTGGCGAAGTTGCATGAATGGGCTTGACCATCAAAGGAATCTTAAGGCTTGGATGTGGATGACAGATGTTGATAGTTTCTAGTGAGATGATAGGCTCCTGGGTACACTGGCTTGTGGATAGCCCTTGGTACAGTTACACCTATTGTTAATGGTGCCTGAGTCACCTGTCCTGTCCACCAATTCTCTTGATTTGCATAGATTGCTATACTTACAGCCCCCACTGTGGCGACTGGAGTTGGTGGGGAAGAGAAAAGAAACGTTAAAGGTCTAATACGTAGGTGGACATTAAACGGTAAAATCGGTTGTATGATCCGATCGATGGTGGTTGACTCAGCCTCAAACATGGAGATAATAGAGCGCCCAAACGACTATGGAATGGCGACTTGACTTCATTTAGTCGATTCTAACAACCTGCGCAATATTGGAGCCTGTGGAATTCAGCTTGTCTTTTCTCCAGACTTTCTCCTCGGAATAGTATTATTGTCGTTAGAAATTCTTGCTTTTTGTAATTTGATTATGTCTATGAAACAAAAGCTGTTGGTGTTAGCACTGATATCTTGTGCGTGGTAGCCAACTAGACCGGTTTCACAGCAGCGAAATGCAATCTTGCATAAACAGGCCCAAACCTGTGTTCAAGACTATCTACGAATCCCATGTTTGAGATGTTATGTTCGCTAGGTATGCAACATTAAGCCATCGTCGTTCTAGATGCTGGGAACCTCTCTCTTGCAACATACCAACGATGAACAGGACTCAGCGCAACAAGCACCACACGATCCAGCCTAATCAAACACTGACCGAGGACGCGTCGAAGACCAGCATTTCGAAATGAGTTTTCACGAGCACCAAACAATTGTTTGTTGTGATGAGAGGTATGTCCAGGTTCGTCTAGTCAACAACTACCGAGATATAAGGCATGAGAATCATCTTTCGAACAAGTCAATCTCATCATCAGAAACTCAACAAATTATCACATCATAGCCATGACTCTCTATCTGAGCTGGCGAGCCCTTGTGGCCATGCCCCTAATAATCTCAGCCTCTGCATATCCACATCAAAACAATCCCAACGAACTCCTCTCTCGTGCCGGTTGTCCTTTTCCTGACATCTGCACCTGGGGCAGTTGCACCAACACCACAATCGGTCTTGATCCCCGAAATTGTGGAAAGTTTGGCAACTCCTGCGAGCCCTCTGAGCTGTGTGTTGCCGGTCAGTGTCTTCCACTAGATCTCGGATCTGATGATTGTCCTTCATCATGCAAGCCTGGTCAATTCTGTACCGATGGTGAATGTGCCTCCATCGAGATCGCAGTTGATCCTCATCACTGTGGTGAAGGATCCTGTGGTCCTGGATCTCTTTGCATCAATCAGAAATGCTTTACAGTCGGCCGTCTCGGTTCCGACCCTACATCCTGCGGCTCCTCCAATACCCCATGCGATGCTGGAAACTGGTGTCTCGATGGCATCTGCACTCCCTTCATCCTCGGCACCGACGTTCAAGCCTGCGATGAGACTTCTTCTTGTTCTCTTGGGACATCTTGCCAAGATGGATACTGTCGACAAGTCTTTCTCTCGACCGATATAAATAACTGCGGAGATACATCTCAGAACTGTACCGCTGGGCAAGTCTGTGTTTCAGGAAGATGTCAGACTCTTGAGGACGACGGTCAAAACTGTGGTTCCTGTCAGCCTGGCACTTGGTGCTTGGAAGGCACATGCGTGCCGATTAGTATTTCAATGGATACTTCTCAATGTGGCGAGAGCTCCAAGCCATGCGAGAAGGGTCAAGTATGCGTCTCTGGAGAGTGTGTTAGCAACTTGGTTCACCAGACTAGCATCCCAAGGCTAGCTTGTAGTGTCTCTACAGGCCCAGGAGGGTATCTTTCAGAACCATACCAACCTTCAGGCCAAGGCAACAATGGGGGCAGTCGACAAGGCTCCCCCAATGGAGCTACCTCGGAACAAGGAGGAAGTGATCAAGATGGAGGAGATTCTACCTCAAATGGCAACGGATCCGGTGACCTTCCTAGTGGAGCTTCACACGGACCAGGTCAGAGTCAAGACGGTCAAGATGGTCGCCCGGGTGGCTCTACTGGCTCAGGCTCTGGCTTCAATTCTGGCTCTGGTAGCAACAAAGGTGGCGCCAATAGCTTTGGCAACCCTCGTCCCGGTCCAGGCGAAGATGGTAAGGGATCGCCACCTTCTGCCTGCTTCCCAAACTGCCCTTCAAACTTCATCTGCGTAAACGGAGACTGTCTTTCCGTTTCAGATCCCTTATCCTGCGGTCCCTCTACCACGCCCAATCGCCTCTTCCGTCGACAATCCGCAATATGTCCACCAGGCTACGCATGTATAGACGATCGCTGCGTCCGCGTCGATGAACCTGTGAACTGTGGCGGCGCTATCTGTCCTGCAAACTATGCCTGTATTCAAGAAGCTTGTGTCCCTCTTGGAGATCCTACTGATTGTGGCGGTGAGGCCTGTGCTGATGATGAGATTTGCTTGGGCGATACCTGCACAGCAAATCCAGCACTGGCTAGCTGCTTTGGTATCGTATGCCCTGCTGAGCAGACATGCCGCAATGGGGAGTGCGTTGACTTCCGTGGTTCACCAGGTGCAAGTGGCAATCCTCAGGGTAACGGCGGTAGACCTGGCAGTAATGGTGGCTCTTCTGGAGATGGCTCTTCAAACGGAGGGTCTGCCAATGGTGGATCCAACGATGGTTCCAATGGAAGCTCCAATGGCGGTTCATCTGATGGAAGCACGCCTGGAGGAGGCTCTTCTGACGGTGGTTCTTCCAATGGCGGTTCATCCAATGGTGGCTCTAACGGTGGCTCTAATGGGGGGTCATCAGACGGCAATGGTTCGTCTCCGGATGATGGCTCTGGAAGCGGACCAGACAGCGGCTCACAGTCAACTGCCCGACCTCGTCAGAGCGGCGATCCCCAAGGAAACGGGGGCCGACCTGGTCCCGATCTTGGTGATGGTGGCTCATCTTCTGACACCGGTAACGGAGGTGATGGTCCTGCAGTGACAACTCCGCCAGAGGATGCTACCACACGCTCCGGAGCTGCCAATCCAGGAGATCAGACTGCAACCAGTGCTGCCGCCAGTGACGACGCACCTATCGTCGAGCCCGGTCCTGGCACGACAGGTACAGACGGACTATCTGCTTCAACCACAGGTATTCAAGGTCGACCAGGTGGCAACGGAGGCTCGACAGCTTCCGGTGATGGTGATGGAGACTCTCCTACTCTAGCCTCGACTGGAGTAACAGAGACAAACGCTGCAACTTCCGATGCAGGGCCCATCGTCGGTTCTGGCACAGATTCAACAGACCTTTCAGGCGCCAGCACAAGTATACAAGGTGGTCCAGAGGGTAATGGAGGTTCTGAGATCACATTTAGTGAGACTTCTTCACCAACTGGCACCAGCGGCGATTCGCTTACCTCAGGCGGCTCCACAGCCAAAGTTGTTGCTACCGATACAACAGACATTGCTAATTCTGCTACGTCTAGCACAGACGGAGATGGAATTTCAGCCTCTACGTCTGGTGTCACCGGTACGGATATTGACGGACAGACAGCGACGGCATCCACTACTCAAGCTTCAACTGCTGCACCAACACAAGATACACCTTGCTCTACAGACAACGATTGTCTCATCAACGTCGCTCTTTGTGTCTTCAATGGCTTCAACATATGTACCTGTGTCGACGGAGTCTGTACCCAGCAGCCTGGAGGTCCTGAAGGTTCAGGAGGCAGCCTTGGCCCTACCCTTGGTGCCTCCACTGAAAGCGAATCAGAGCCAACTGTTGGTGTTGATACGACTACTGTCACTGACGGTAACGGAGACACCACCACTGATGAGCCTGCTGCGACATCAACGGCTGTATCATGCTCTACTGATGACGACTGCCTCGCTAACGCCGTCTTTTGTTCGGATGGTTTACTCAACTTATGTATCTGCGTCGATGGGCTTTGTATTCTTGACCCAACTTTGGCCACGACTTCTGGTGCCGTCATTGGGGACACAACCACAATCGCTGATCCTACCACCACAGATGGAGAAGCAGCTGCGACATCATCGGCTGTCGCTTGTACTTCGGACGCTGATTGTTTAGCTGATCTCGGTCTCTGTGTGGATGGCTCGCTCAATCTATGTATCTGTGTAGATGCTATCTGTATCCTCGACCCAGCGTTGGCTACCACTTCTGGTCTCATCGACGGACAAACAACCACGATCACTGATCCCACTACAACACAGGCGGAGGCAGCGGCAACAACAACAGCCACAGCATGCTCTTCAGCGGATGATTGTTTAGTCAATGTTGATCTATGCGTTGATGGATCACTTAATCTATGTATCTGTGTAGATTCTATCTGCATTGTCGATCCTTCTCTAGCCACGACAACTGATCTTGATGGGCAGACAACTACGGTCATTGATGCAACCACCACGGAGGAAGCATCAGCTGCAACATCAACTGCAGTAGCGTGTAACTCACCTGACGACTGCCTAGTTGATGTTGGTCTTTGTGTTGATGGTTTACTCAACCTGTGCATTTGTGTCGATTCTATTTGCATTCTTGACCCTGCACTAGCCACGACATCTGGCCTCGACGTAGAGACAAGCACAACCGCTGGCCCGACATCTACAGAGGAATCGCCAGCCGCTACCTCAACTGCAGTTGCTTGCACCTCTGCTGATGATTGCTTGGTCGACGTCGGTCTTTGTGTTGATGGTTTACTCAATCTCTGTGTTTGCGTCGATGGGCTTTGTGTTCTTGATCCAGACGCAGCAACAACGACTGAAGCCACTGTCACTGCGACACAACCAGCCGCTACGGAGACATCGGCTGTGTCATGCTCAACAGCAGACGATTGTATTGTCGATACAGATCTATGTCTTCTGGGGGGACTCAACATTTGTGTCTGCCTCAACGGAGTTTGTATTGCTGAGCCCAACGGTCAGGAAACAACAGCTACGAATCCTACTGAGACGAATACCGGACCAGGGGCTACTTCAACTGCAGTGGCTTGCTCTACGGCTGATGATTGCGCTGTTGATGCAGACCTCTGTCTTGACGGATTGCTCAACCTTTGTGTCTGTCTCAATGCCGTCTGCGTTGTCGCTGGAGGGAACAATGACCAAACTACTGCTACAAGCACAGATACAGGACCTACTACGGCACCAGTCTCTTGCTCTACAGCAGATGACTGTGTCGCTGATGCCGATCTCTGTCTGGATGGTCTACTGAATCTCTGCGTTTGCCTCAATGCCGTCTGCGTAGTAGCAAACCCTGGAGGTGATCCCACCGAAACAACCGCTCCTGCTCCAACAGAGACTTCGACTCCGTGCAATACTGCCGACGACTGTGCTGCCAATGCTGGTCTTTGCTTAGACGGACTACTCAACCTTTGTCTTTGTGTTGACACAGTTTGCGTGCCATCACCAGGCGGTGGTGGTAACAATGGTGATGCCTGCACTGATGACAGTGATTGCACTGCTGCAGGGGCCATCTGTCTCGATAGTGGTGTTTGTGGACCTGACCCAGGCAACACACCAACATCATGTACTACGGCCGACGACTGCACTGCTGATGCCGGTCTCTGTTTGGATGGTCTGTTGAATATTTGCGTTTGCCTCAACGCTGTCTGTGTCCAGGCAGGCAACGGCGGTGGTGATGGCGACGCCTGTACTGATGATAGCGACTGTACCACTGCTGGGTCCGTGTGTCTTGACAGTGGCGTTTGCGGACCTGATCCTGGCAACACTGGAACCTCGTGCTCTACAGCCGACGATTGTACAGCTGATGCTGATCTTTGTCTCAATGGTCTTCTCAACATCTGTGTTTGTCTCAACGCTATCTGCGTACAAGCCGGAGGTGGAGGGGGAGGCAACACGGGCGATGCCTGCGCCGTCGACGCTGATTGTACCACTCCTGGAGACGAATGCAACAACGGTGTATGTGCAGCAGCAACCGGAGGAGGCACAGACGCCTGTGTCGACGCCAACGACTGTCTTCTCTCCGTCAACCCCATCTGTGTCCTCGGCTTATGTGTTTGCACAAACGCGGTCTGCACTCCATCCCCAGACGTCCAAGAGTGTACTTCGAATGCAGGTTGCAGCACTGGAGCTTCCTGTCAGAATGGTGTTTGTGTTGATGATACAGAGTGCACTGGTGCAGCGGATTGTCTCGCCAATCTTGATCTCTGTGTTATACCGGGAGTTTGTGCTTGTGTTGATGGTGTTTGTGGACTTGTCAGTAATGGGCCTACGCCGGAATGTACAGCTGCTGCGGATTGTAGGAGCTTGGCACGGTGTCGTTTGGGAATTTGTCTTTGTATCGCTGGACAGTGTACGCTTGGCGGTTAGAGAGGATCGAGCTTGTGCGGTCATGGTTATGTTCTTTTCCATACTTTGATTCTTCAGTTGGCGTGCTCTTATTACTGATATTAATTCTAATGATTTTACACTTCATTCATGCAATTTCCTCTTTCAACCCTACTTCTTCTGCTATGTCGTCCTAATTGATATTCTGCCTACAGATATTCACAATACTATGAATGTCGATACTTTGTTCTGTAAATGCTTGGCCTACAGTTACTTGTGCTGTAGAATTTATTTCGAACTACAGGTCGTTTAAGGCAAAGACTGCTTATAGTGGCTTTTGTTGAAGTTTTAATGCCTAGAGAACCTTGTTCCCCTGTGAAACTGTGTTACTTCTTGTTATCGGACCCTTTAATCCAGTCACTGACATAACACAATGTGCATTAAATTATACAAATCCTAGACTCTGTGCATAAAATAGCTACCCTGAGCCTAAGCCTTGTAAGCCAGGTAATGAAGAAATACTATGCATACCGAGTCTTCTTTACAATTTCTAACCCCTGGATAGTAAATAATATGTCAGTAAAACCTCGATTTATTAAATAAGCATCGCATGACGCCATCTTCATCAAACCGTCCTTGGTGAGAGTGTATTGATCCCTGTAGTAAGCTTGCAGGCAAAGAGACGCTGATTTTACCCCTTCTTTTCTGAGAACCACAGAACATCAGGTCGTTACCTGTTATCTGCCAGCCCTATCGTCTATCTATGAGATCTCCAAAGTCACGTTATCCAAGGTTAGCTAATTTGCTGTGTCGATTTGTAGATCGGCCGGTTCGACAACAACCATGAGGACTTATGATCGACATCGTGCCGAGAGGGATAAGAGACCCACGACACTACATACTGTTGAATCAGTCCTGTCTTGATCTTGTGGATATAGTACACAGTATGTAGATACAAAAGGAATGCTCCTGTTCCTATCCCTGGAATCGATCCGGTACCCCTGATTTTGTCGACTACATGGTCATACACAACAGGGCGTATACCTAATGATACAAGCATCTTAGACTGGTCTCTTGGGCGGGAAAAGGTTTTCCTGAAGTAGTAACTGGACAACTGCCGCTTATGTGGGATGCCTTGTCTCGCGCAATTTGCTAGTTTACTCCAATTCAGGCCGGCCGTGGCACGGAGCCATCGCCGCGCGAATCAGGAGGCAGCGCTTCATTATCAGAGCATGAAATTGGCGCCAATACTGGGACTTAACTGTTTGCAGCCTTGAGAATAACCGTTTCCAACGAGCAGGGCAGACAATGGCGGATCGATTTGTCCGGTGGGTGATGGTGCATCGGCCAACCTCATGATTTTGGAAAGAGTACAAGGATGAGACCAGTCTACGATGTTTGCTTTCATGCAGAAAATGGCCGGATGGCCTCACCTTCCATCTCTGGAATTGTTTGCTGTTTGCTGGACAAGGGGTTTGAAGCTCCTGTTGGTCCGGCGGTTGCTCCGCCGCTAGTAATTCGCCATGTGGAACTGCAGGACCTCTGACCTTAGAAGGGGGATACGTAGTGGCAGTTGGAGCTCTGCTACTCTGTGCTTTTCGAGCCCGGGGGGAGTCCAGTTGCCCTTCTGGATACTCACTAGGTAGCCCCAATTACATCTAGTTCCCAAAGTGCGCAACTGAAATCGCCTAACTAAGTGACGTAACTCAGCCAGCTCCTTTGAAAGTTTGTAGTTATAATTATTCAAATCGTTCGTAGTGTGAGGCTCGTTAATTGGTTAGTCTTTGTCGTTTCTTTTCGTTCGAGAAGGTAAATGTGTAGCTTGATTCCGTATTCGTAACAAGAGAGCGAGCGTTACTCAAAGGCCTGATTGTCTGCATGTCACAATCGATTCGGTCATCCTTTTGGCGCTGATGTATCTCTCGACGTCATAGTATCGTTTCTCGATCGTAAACTTCGCGTCAAGGTGCTTATGGGGTGCAATAACTGGTTTTGTATACGTCTTCGTACAAACGGCTTTCGTCTTCGAGGCTGATTTGTCCCTTGCTCTTTCTCTAATTCCTCTTTTCATGTCCCTTGTCTCCCGGGATACTCCCTGCACTCTACAAAACCTGTTCCATATGCTCGGTACGGTTGGAAGAAATTTCTGTTCTGGTGTTTGGTGGATCTGGGTGCACTGCGATTATTCACGCGCAAAGAACATGTCCAGAAAAGAAAGAAAGAGTGAAGCAAGTTGACGAGAAAAAGCCGTATATTTATAGACTGGTTTCAGCAATTATTTGCGTAGTATTTGCATCAACGTTACCAACTTTTGTGGTTTTGCTTTCCTCTGGGTTTAAAAAAAAGGGGGGGGACAGAAAGGCCGTGATGCGGATCCATAAGGCGCAACAACACGTTCAAACCCAATGGAAAGGCTAGGAGAGACATATGGTGTCGCAAGACTTTCGTCAGGTACCTTGTTATCTCCACCTTTCATATTTGATTTACGAGTTTGGCTTGATAAATACGTCAAAACCACGGACGGAGTGCTTCAGCACTGAGCTGACTTTGAGAACAGGGGAATGAGCGCAGGGGCTGGATCTGACCTTGAGGACAATACTTTGGTTGTGACACTAGTCCATGTTTGCCACGTCCCATACTGATCCGTTGTCGATGGCTTGTATCAGAGTCCTTCATGGTAAAGAGCAGAAGAATAACGACACTACGAAATACCTAATCACCGTATCGCTACGTAATAAGTTTCTACTATATTTCTTAGATATTTAAGCGGCTAAGGGTGTGGAATATCTAATCAGGGCTCTGTCCTCTTTCCTGACTGAAATCTCCCGTTGCCCAGGGCTCAAAAGTTTATAGGTACAGCAGCAGACAATGCATGCCTGGACCTGGATGGCTTCCAAACGATACTTCCCCCCTCGCTTTATTTAACGCTTAGACTCTAGGTTATACCATAAGAGCCATGTCTTATCTAGTCAATATGCTTACGACTAAACTTGATATTTCTTGAGATCAGCTCTGTACAGTATAACACAGTGTTTATGCTGTGAGACATCATTTTGGAGATCTTCTGGGCACGAACCCAACATTATGATTGGCCACGGACACACAGCCCGTCTAGCATTGATTGGCTCCCTGCCTCGCGGAATGTCCTCCGCGAGGAGGGTTGAGGTGATTGGTGGTATCTTAACAATAACCGATTCTGTAGCTTCTGTTATCGTTAATGCTGCATGCGGTGCAGATAGCGCAAGAGCAGAGTATAAACACCCAACATGGCCCGGGTCGATCGTACACGTGTGATGTCCTAGGCTGGGCCATATCACTCCATCCTCGATTCGATCCCCAGTAAATTGGTCATGGTTGAGATGTTGCGTACTCGTTTCGATTCACATCAGCCTGAAATATTACTGATGCTGTCATATTGAGCATTTCTATGGAGTACAGAGTGACAGAAATCATGGGGCATCGGTGTATTCTCCGATGTGTCGCTATACCGCAAATGGAATAGAACAGACAGTCTCCGGGCTGAACGTTGGCGCCGTTATGAGAGACTTGGAGGTAAGACTCAACCCATTTAGAGTCTCCGGAAGCATGTAAGATTGCTAGTGGTGGAACTAGAACATGGATGTCTGTGATTGTACTATATTCCATTCTCAATTGGTATAGGTATGCCCTGAGATCATTCACGAGTCCAATTAACTGTAATAGTCCCCGAGAAATAATCCGTGTTGACCCCCTGGTCCTACACTCAGCGCGATGGTATTTCCGGGGGGCCGTTGTAACCTTGTGCTTCAGTCCAACTAATCTTTACGTCAGGGGCGCTCCTGGGCCTTGAAATGGATTGTTGGCTCTGTCCACTTAAATCTGATGGAGATGCCGGGAGAGGGGAAACGAGTTTAAGCTCGCGAATTGGTCCCTTTATTGCGCTTATGTTGAAGTTGTGGCAAAAAGACTAGGTACATGCGACCGTTGGATGTTTTGAGCACCAATCTGCTACGGGTACCTTATCCAGTTGTGACTGTCCTACGCTTTGACAAGCCTTGCAGCGAGTATTGATCTCGGTGTTACGATCTGCTAGTCAGCAGTGATACCATCCTTGAACTTGACTGGCATGTTGGTTTAGCATTCTGGTTCCACAATCTTGCAATGTGATACAAGTGAAAACTCACGACATGAATCTCTAGATTGATGCTGTAACGAAAAGATATGGTAAGAACATCTTGGGGCTCTACCATTGACAGAGCGAAACCTAATAGTTTTTTTCTACAGTAAAGCCTCCCAACGCCGTTTTGAACATGTCCATCCCGAAAAGTAGAAGCAACCGAAATAAAGGCAATAAAAAAGAGAAAGAAGATACGGCAGCAAGTGCAACATATCATTCCATCGTATTCGATATCTTCCTTTGGCCAGACAAATCCCAATGACTCCTCCCCGCTGCATTTTGATAACACTTGTAAACATCGACCGATCTTCTATCGTATCGGCTCGTAATAATCATTGCCTTCGTAACTTGTAATCGTACATAGATCCCGACTTCACTCAATTGTGTTGGGTGTAAGGGTAAATCGGGGGCGTCGCGTGGTTTTGTTTTCCTTCACCCAAGTCTTGGATATATCGTTGCGCCTCGCTCGAGATGTAATTTTGAATCAAGTGACAGTCGCAGTCGGTGTGTTGTAGGAGCTTCATCTTGAGATCGTAAACTTGCATCGTAAGGTCGGATACGCAGTTTGATAAGTCGCGGTTTGCGCGTTCCATGTCTTGTTCGTCTGCTCGGAGTTTCTTGGCGTCTTCACGCTTCTTGACGCGGAACTTGTTGGAGGCGATGCGGTTTCTCTCTTGGACCTTTTTGCTGTACTCGTCCTGTTGTTGATCTTCTTCTTCTTCTTCTTCTTCGGGTTCGGGTTCGGGGGATGGCGATTTTGCTTTTGCAGCTGCTTTCCCTTTGCCGCGTGTCTTGGGCTTCTCTGTGACTGTATCTGCCTTGTTGGTCTTTCGAGTTGACGCGCGTCTTGGAGCCTTTGAAGCGGTTGACCGACCTGCATTCCGCTTGCGTTTGTCAGGCTGGGTTGATGTAGAGCCTCGACGGCTTTCGGAGTCGCCGGTCGCATTTTCTACACTGGTGGACTCAGTCGACGGAGATGGAACGGGATAGCTGTGCATTGAGGTTGCAGGAGATGTCCATTGCGTCGAGGCATCTTGATCGTAGGCGTATTGGGGTTGTTGCATCTGTTCTTGCGAGTAGCCGTTTGAATCGGCCATGTTGGATGATTCGGCAAAGGAAGCATTTTCAGGAGACCACCATTGTTCCCAATGACCCTGGGGAATTGAGCCATAGAGAGTCATGCCGGATGGATCTCGGGCCATGAGTTGCAAGTTGGGGTCGAAAGGTTGATTTCCATCACCCAGAGGATGATGGACTTGTTGTTGGAAGGGAGGGTAAACGGTACCCATCTCTGCCAAGCCGATTGATGATACTGGAAGATAGCTTGATCGAGTCAGACCTTGGAGGTTTGGTCAAGTCAGGAACTGAAGTGGAGATGGAAAGATGCTACTAGAGGTGAAGCTTGGACCTTTAAATGGAGGCGAGGAGGAGGCATCATAAATAAGAGAGGCACGAAAGAGTGTGGAGGAACCAGGTTAAGGGGACAATGCGGAAAGCCAAGCGAGGGGCAAATATCAAGGGACGAGTACGTAGCATGCTACATACAGTATGCAGCACTTGTTTTAATGTGAACTACTACGTAGTAAAAGGTGGGAGACGAAGAGAGGGAGGGGAATTGAAGGCCAAGCCTTCAAATACGGAACGAGTTTAGCCCTTGTATTGATGCAAGCCACTGGAGTCTGGAGGCAGGGGTGTGAGGGGTTCGATAAGAGCGGGCTTAAGCCAAGATGCCCACTTTTTTACTGTGGAGTCCAGCTTGAGCAAAAGATTAAAAAGTAATGATATGCATGCAACTCAGGGCATTCTCGGTGGAGACAACAAGTGTTTTGACTGAACATACTTGACTCACAGCAAATTGTGAAAAGGTACCAAAGTGCCCCGGCAGTTGAAGATTACGTGAAGATCACCAGGAAAAGTCTACATGGGGCTACTGTGAAAGGATAAAAAGCAGCACACTTCCATGAAACCAAAAGTAGCAAAGCCAACCAAACAGCCCATGAGACATTGAAGCAAACAAAGATCTTCCAACGTCATGAGATGAGTGCAGCAATACCGGACCATATCTTCCTAAAGGTGCTCACAACTGACTAGACCTAGACAAGTCTAGCAATATGTGAGGAAGTCTTTCAAAAATCAGGTGATCCAGGGTTCTCATTGGATGAGATATCTCGGTTTTGATCCCGAAGGACATGATTGGTGGATAAGGTCCGAGAAGAGGGATTGGAGGAGGATCATTTGGGCTTGGAGCTGAATTATCTGGGCTTGGGGCTGATTTATCTGGGCTTGACAAGGGCGAACAAATTTGACACGCAGCAAGCATGAGAAAACAACTTGGCCTGTTGGGATATTGCAAGAGAAAACGGGCATCGAATAAAAATAAGAGAAAGATCGAGATCGGCGCTTCCGCAACTCATCACATTTTTTCAAGGAGACCAAGTGGATAATCATGCATATAAACATCCTTGTCAGCACTCACTACCGAAAACAAAACGGGCAAAGAACATGAAAGTCTGCAAAAAAAGAATAGATACAAATCAAGGTAAGACAGATTATCCTACTTGCCTGCATACCTTGGCTGAAGAGTATTGCATTGATATTCACCAACCAACTGAGACCAAACTCAGCTCAAGCTCCTATTGGTCAGCACATTCCAGCAGCCAATCAGCATTCACGGAAGCGCAGGCCGTCAGTCTCAGGGGCGGGGGGCGGCTTCGTACGTAACATGGCCTGACAGGAATGAGATCAAGACTTTTTTTTTCAGCGGCGGGGCACTACATCTACAAGATGCTGTTCCTTTGACATCACATACTTGAATTGAGTTTCTCTCTCTCTTTTTTTTTATATATATTTTTTTTAATATTTTTTTTTTCTTAACCGAATGCTACTGTTCATCTGAACTTCCTTTGGATGCAGTAGATCGTGGAGATAGCATGACGAGGCGTTTGCGTCGATGCTTGCAAGCCACGCCGGATAACGTGATTACTCAAGCAAGGCCTTGTATCTTCCATGTCACTCCACATTCGATGTCGCGTTTCGCCAGTGACCGTTGGGGATAAGTGAGTCTCATCACACCATCAGTCCATGCATCTGCAGAGCAAACAAACAGTAGACTGTGTACTGCGTGGAAACTACTACAGGGTGTCTCTACTATGTACAATACTGTAACGCTAGGTTACTGCGTTGGGATCTGCAGGATGGACCCTAAGTCCTTGGAATGGAGGGGCTATCACCTTGTTTTGTGTGTCTGGTCGGGGGGGCATCACATATCGGGCTCCCGGGGTTATCGTGTACACCCGAGGACGGTCACAATCGCCCTCCAACATGGCTTGAATGACGTTGAACACTTTTGTTTGTCGATACGACAGGTCATTCTTTTTTTTTTTTTTTTTGACAATTGTGTTGGACCGTTGGACGATCTTTGTAATACAGTCAGGGGGGCTGGGAGATACTGTCGTACTGTTTTCGGGAAGGGTCATTACCGATGACTTTCAATGGCTAACTGACTCATCTTTATTAGATATATGGCCAAATCCTGGCTCTTTATGGTCAGTGGGGAGAGATATCATGTACAGCAGTCGCACTAACGTGATTAATTTATCAAAATAAAATCCCCAGATTCGGCCTACAGAAGAATGGTTCGGTATATGTTCATCGCCAAGACCTGCAAATGATCAAAACAACAAAAAAATTCGTTACTCATGTAATTCACAGCCTAACGAGCTATAAAATTGCTAAGTTTTGCAAGTGGTTGTCTGGTTACGTAGAGGCAGGGTACTGTTCCTGTACCCATGCGGGCTTCACCACTAGTATCTAACCTCCCAATCTAACAAAAACCGAGATTCACCGAGATCATGGGGATCATAGAGCGGTGAATCAAGATCGAGTGAATCCCCTGATGTCAGAATCTGACACCATGACGATGCTCTAGGGTCATCTTGACAGTTGAGATTAAGGAACACTATTCCCATTGAACTCAAAGATACAAACTACACAAGGTTTTTGATGTGATTAGGCCCTGCCCTGGCCAACTTCATTAGGCTCGACGGAGAGAGAGCGTTGAAATTCCCAGGTCCGTGCCGAGGCTTATTATCCGATGCCAGGAATTATTCCCTTGGCTGGTTCTGTTAGTTTCGCCGGAGCCCCGGACTTTTATTGCAGTGAGGAAGAAATAAAATTTCCAGCACGTTTGCCCGTGGCGTTTCACTCCGTAGCTTTCTATTGGTTGGAGTGTTTGATCGCTTCAGTAACGACTGTTGCGCAATGATTCTTTCCATGCACTTGTTCTTCTGTAGGAGATGACTAGGCACCTCTGCAAAATCTTTACTCACTACGCCCATAATGATTCACTGCATCAAGGCCGCACTGAGGAGCCTCTCGATTCAATTGCTCATCCTCTCAGCATCGTGATCTCTTTCATTCTTCCACGACACTCCTCCTCGGCATCATGTACGCACTGCCTTCTTCGGCCCCCTTTTCCCGCTCCATTCTTAATCCTCCTGTGCGCTTCGTACCACCTCGCACGGCTCCCACTATCGTGAAGCAAGAAGGGCCACAGGACCCAGAGTCAATACTGATCGACAGTCACAGTCCCTCGCCTGAACCTCGTTCTAACGCTGAATCTCGCGATCGTCTCTTTGCTGCCCTCGAACTCGGTAACCGCATCCTTCAAAAGCCACGACCCATCACGACTCCTGACGATCTCGATGATTTGGAGCTGACACGATGCTTCTACATACTCCACGCCTGCAGCGCCGCTACTGAGTCGAACGCGACGCTTGCCAAGACAAGAGATACAATGGAGGACTTTCTCAAAGCTGTTTTCAAGGATTGGACGGGTGACTCTGGGGAACCTACCAAGCCAAGTTTAGATTTTGTCGTTCGCGAGTACATTAGTGTGGGAAACGTGTGCAGTAAGATATATGTCAATCATCACGTCACTTGACTCGACGTTAACCCTTCCAGGCCAACCCGCCAATCATCGAACCATCTCCTCATGCGTCGAATCATTATCATGCCGCACCCCCGTCTTTGGAATCGCCACATATCGAAGTCGACCAGCACAACTAAGCATCAGTTTCTCCACCACAGAACCACTCCCGACTTCGAGCCAAGATGCACCAGACTCCTTCTGTCCCATGGAACGGGCGGATGTTCGATGGGAGGAGGGTGATTGGATGACTGACTTACGTTGCAGCATGAAGCGTTCTTGTTTGAACAAGGTACACAAGTATAACAAGCATCTTGCGATTTGGTATGTGAGATGCTTGGTTGGGGGTTGGGCGAAGGGGAGTATTTGGATGGGGAAGGATGTGGAGGTCTTCTCGTTTGTCTCGAAAGAGGCTGTTACTGCGGCGTTTGCTATGATGGGAGACGTCTGATGGGGGTCTTGACAAGACGGCACAGACCAGACTGAGAGATATTAGGTTTGCGTCGGGACAAAGAAGGTAGCGTGTTACGCAAACATGAGAACAAGGCGTTACACGGCAAGATGCTTTGGAAGTTTATGCAAAGGGCGATACCAGGATCAACAGAATAATGACTTTTCTTTTTCGGGTGTTCTAATCTAGTCAACCTCTTGTAAGTGCTTCTTTATCGACCTCAAACCATGTGGATGGTCATGTCCTTCATGATTCTCCTCGTCTCCATCCTCCGGCCAATCTGGGAACCCATCATCAAACAGATCCTCCAGCGCCTCACGCTTTTCCTCATCATTCTTCTTTTCATCTCTCATGACACCTTCCCACTTGTTCAGCTCGTCATCAGTAAGCAAACACTCATCCAACATCTTCTCAAGAGCCTTATGATCCAAGTTCTCTCCAATAAACACCAATTCCTGTCGTCTATCACCCCATTCACCACCTTTCTTGATATCATGCTGCACCAGCCCGTCAACTTCTGGATCACCGGTTGTATACTCCTCCGCTGGAAGAGTACAGAACCAAGGTCGTCCTCCGGTCAGTGTGAGCATGGCTCCAGCTTGAGACCAATCACCTGCGCGATGAGGACGTGTTGCGAGGAAGAATTCACCCTTTGAGCGGAAGAGGCGTGCGAAGATGGGGTGTTTACGCTTGGTTTCGAGGATCACTTCGTTGGGAGGTGTGAAGAGATCGTCTGCGTCCTGCATTTCCGAGTCATCAAACTTTTGCTTCTTGGATGCGGGTTCAGGTGATGGTGCAGACTCAATAGTGGAGTGGGCACTGTGGGGAGATGAAGGAGCGGAACGCTTTCCTCGTGATGATGAGGAATCAGAAGTGTCTTGATCGACTGCAGCAGCTTCATTGGACTCCTCGGCATCAGGGTAGTCCACCATCTCGAGGTCTTCATCTTCATCATCCTCGTCTTCCTCCTCGTCATCTTCATCAGGGTGCTCAAGTTGCAAGATGAACTTGTCATACAGCAATGCCCAGAGTCGACGAGGGTGGAATGGACGATGACGGCTGTAAATGCAGCTTCGAACAGAGTACTCTTCAGTCTCAGGTTTGGGTGTAAGCACATTACGACCGTTGACCTGTGAAAGCATCAGTATACAAGCTCGCTTCATAAAGATAAAGGGTATCGATGCGACTTACCTCACGAACGGTCATGGCATGAAGATCCTGAAGCCATCCGTATCCAGACTGAGCAACCTGAAGGTTGAACATGCCAGTGTTGACAATCTGCTTAACATCAACCTTGCCATAGCTTGACTCAAGAATCTTAGCTCGGTGATTAAGCTTCTTGATCAAATCTAGCAGACGAGGTTTCGTTGATGCGTCAACCTGATATCTGGTTAGTCTGCCACGCCTTGGCGCATTGAAGCTGAGGAACTCACCATATCGAGCTTGTTAAGGATGATGACGTCGGCAAACTCAATCTGATCAACCATAAGATCAGAGACTGTTCGCTCATCCTCAGGCGTGACGTCATCGCGTCTTGAAGAAAGCAGATCACTCGTATCAAAGTCATGCAGCATGGTGAACGCATCAATGACAGTGACAGTAGTATCAAGTCTGGCAAACTTCTCAAGACCGCCGGCATCCTTCCTATTCAAAGGTCAGTCAATATACCTAAGCACTCTCAAAGCATTACTCACAGTTGCTTGAGAACCTTGATCATATCAGCATCCAAGCCAGGTGCACCTTCAATCGAACCCATGGCATCCATCTGCTCAGCAAGTCGAGAGTCAAAGGTCTCAGCTACTTGTTCAGGCTCACTGATACCACTACTTTCAATGATGATGTAGTCGAATTCTTGAAGCTGAGCGAGACGAACGAGCTCCTCAAGGAGATCACCGCGCAGGGTGCAGCAGATACATCCATTCTGGAGGGCGATGACTTTTTCTTGGGTCTTTGAAAGATGGTGTGTTTTCTTGATGAGGGAGGCGTCGACATTGATACTGAAATTGTTAGTCTTGATTCGAGCTCAGGCGAGATAAAACATACGCTCCAATGTCATTGACTACTACTGCGATGCGAAGACCATGTTCACTTCGAAGGATATGCTGAAGAAGAGTTGTTTTACCAGATCCCTACTCAAGTCAGCCAGAATTTCAGGACAAAGTTCAAGGGACTCAATGAGACATACCAAGAATCCTGACAGAAGTGTCACCGGTAGAGCCTTGGGAGGAATGCTAGGCTTCTTAGCGCCCTTGCTCTTATTTCCTTTCTTGACCTTATTCTTAGCCATTTTGAACGCCGAAAAAAAGACAGTGAAGAAGAGGGGAGGAACCCGATGAGAGGGAAAAGATGGGAGATGATTTGGATCAAGGAAAGGTCTCTTACTCTGAAAAGCTGGTATTTCTACTTGTCGTGACTTACACGAGATTCCTGCTTACAATCATGCTGCTCATCAAGGTATGGACCCTGAGGCCATCAAGGTGATGCTATCGCGAGGGTGAGTACCTTGATGACAATTTGAGTGAGTTTATTGGCTACCGTTGGCAGGAACATCGAATTGAATTTGAAGCTAGGTGATAAAACGGCTTAGTGGCATATGCAAGGTAAGTTGGGGATGCGGAGCCTCCTGAAGAGTTGATGATATCTCTGGACATGTAAAGACAAATTTCCATGAGGAATACGAGACCCTTGACTTTTTGATCTTTGT
Organism: Fusarium burgessii; assembly: GCA_002980515.1. Lineage (NCBI taxonomy): Eukaryota > Fungi > Ascomycota > Sordariomycetes > Hypocreales > Nectriaceae > Fusarium > Fusarium burgessii. The sequence continues at coordinate 20,985 of PVQA01000777.1, read as the reverse complement.
TAGCAAGACCTCGCCAGCCATGGTAAGCGGGAGCTGATGCGAATCTTGATCAAAAGATAAAAGTCCCCGATCATATGATACTTTCAATGGCAAGAAGCCACTATTTGAAGGTGGGTGCTTGAGGAAGAGCTTGACGTACGTACTCTGATGGCCAGGGTGTTTGGTACATTATCAATTCTCTCAAGGTCATTGGCTCAACCAACCATCTTCTAGCAACCATCACCGACTGGGAAATCGCGTAGGCGGTTTGAGGTAAAAGAGTGCAGAAATATCACGACCTTGTTGAGTCGTTGAGAACCTTGATGTCTTTGGCCACGATACCTCGAATGATGCAATGAGGATTTGTATCGTCTCACAGCTTTTTCTGGCGGCAGGGCATTGAAAATTTTCCCTGGCAGTGGCTAGTTATATGGTTCGAGCAATAATGACTTGCAAGGGAGTATCGGCTTTTCTTATATAAAATTGGTGATGAAAGCTGACATCTTTGGTACATTGGTTCAGGTCTGTAGGCTGCGACAAGACTTTTTCTGTCAAATTCTCTCTACAGATAATGACCTCGCATATGCTCTGTCTAATTCGAGGGCTAGGTTCGTTGTTGCATCGATCGTTTTGGAATATTGTATCACCCGAGTTACTATACCTTCATGTCGTGGCATTCCACATCAAATTCAGCTGTATTAACAACGCTTCGGACTTCAAGACACTCACGATCGTGATGGCTTGGAGGCTGAATTATCTGCGGAGTACTGAAAAAGACGATAGAACAACGATGGTAAAACCGAGTGCCTAAAGTTGATTCTGTACTAAGTTGCAGGACAGCAATTCAGTCACCAAGAATGATAAATTCATCATGCCAAGCTTTTTCCCACTACCCTCGATCAGAAGAGTATGTCCAAGGGTTGCCTGGATGTTGTCACTAAGTGAATTCGGTGTGGAGATTCACGGATGAAGATCTGAACCGGAAGTATGCTGACGCCGATCTTTCGGCCGAGTGTTTGACGGGGCAGCTCTAGGGTACTCAACAATGTAAAATTGGCGCGTCAATGCTTCACAAGATCCAGGTCACCCTGCCCGTTTGGCGCGACAAATATGTAAATATCGAGAAATTCAGACTTGACGGGGGTTTTCATTGAGTATTGCTCCAATAAGTGTAGCATTCTGGTTTCTATATCCAATATTGGGATAACTATCGAGGGTATCGATGCGATTTAGCCGCGTTGACATGGATTGTGAGACTGTTAGAGGTCAAAGCAGCAAATCACATACCGACCTAGCACTGCCGTTGATATGTCCCTACCGAGGTGAGGAATATATCGATCTTCAAGTCTAATTGCTTATAATAAAACGGCAGGTCAGAGATCTGATTGAAGGGTAATTTCAAGCTTGCCGTCTCTGTTACGGGGCTTGAGCCTCGGGTAGCCTAACTGGGTAATGATCTGGATATTCTTATACCCGGTTCCCTCCAAGGAACAAGACAGCAACAGCATCACTTACAATAACATCGTAATCTGCAACTATCAAGACTTTGAATAAATTAAATTAAATCTATTTAAAATATTGGAAATGTTAGAATCTCTTTTGTTGGTTGTGTTTGCCATTCGTCATGGAGATCTGCTGATATTCACTTAACGGGTCACATCTCAACCGAAGCCAACTGCCGCAGCATCGAGCCGCACCGCTCCCGGTTCTCAGGCCCGAAACCGAGAAAGACACCTCTCAGCGCGGGGTCTCCGCAATCTCCACGCCGGCCCGATCGTTCTACCCAAGGTAAACGGTAAACGACTTCACTCACCTCAATTATAAGATCAATTCCAGCTTCAGATCTTCACTTGTCATCAATTACTTCTTCCTCATTCCAAAAGCTGTATCTATTTGTACCCCTGTGTATCACCCAGCAACCGAGCATCAACAAAACAAAACGAAACGAAACGAAAGGGCAAAGTTACACCGATACAAGCAAGACAAGACAAGACAAGACACAATGGCAGACACAAAGCCCGCTTATGCAGGCACACCTGCCAATGTCCCTGGCGCAAACGTCTTTGACTTTGTATTCAGCAATCCCTTCCAGCATGAAAGTGACTTTGCGCCTAGAGCGAGACGTGTGCCAAAGATCCATGATGATCAGCCCATTTTCGTTGACCACGCCAGCGGTACGTTGCACCCACAAACTCTAACCCAATCTCACCTCACACACACTCAATCTCATATGGCAGCACGTAACTAACTTACTCAGATCGTCCTCTTACTTTCTCCCGCGTAAAGCGCGATGCCCTCACTCTAGCAACAAACCTCCAATCTCTCGGTCTTGATCCCAACGAGATTGAGACCCTTCCACCAACAGCATCATGTCCCGGCCCAGAAGTGTCGCCAGTGGTGCTGATCCAACTTCCAAACTGCTTACCCTTCGCGACACTCATGATGGGTGTCCTCGCTGCTGGTTTGACTACCACATTAGCATCTCCCTCATTGTCTGCTACTGAACTTTCATGGATTATTAAGAACTCGCGTCCTCGCGTTCTCTTCACAGCAAAGGCGTTTCTCAACACCGTTGAGAAGGCGATTGAGCAGCAGGAGGATGAGGCATACAAGCGAAGTGTTCGCGTTTACACAGTCGATGTAGCGAGGGATTTGTATCCTCTTTCACCGGCTTCTCATGCCGAGGATGGAGATTGGAAGAATCTTCTCACAACAGCCAAAGCGCCCCTTACTGCCGCTCATCCATTCTCACCCGAATCCGCCGTGACCCGAACGGCTGTTATTCTCTGGTCATCCGGTACGTCGGGTCGATCAAAGGGCGTCTTGATATCTCACCAAGCCATCAACTTCTCAATCGCGTCGCTCTGGCACGATGCGGACTTTTACGGATTCCACCAGCGATGGCTAGGCTACGTACCATTCTATCACGTCTTTGGTCTTACCAATATTTTCCTCTTGGCTTTCGCGACGGGATCTACGGTGTTTACCATGCCTGCGTTCAAGCTCGATACAGTATTGTCCGCTATTCCGCGACGACAGATTACCTACCTTCACATGGCGCCTCCAGTCGCAGTCATGCTCGCCAAATCACCCGTGGTGGAACCCTTTGCGCGACGCGACGCCCGTGGTCGCAATGCTTTCAGCAGTGTTGTCGCAGGTGTGACAGGCGGTGCACCACTCGGCCACGAAGTCGTAGAGAAGGTCTTCCAACGACTTGGCTTCCTCGTGAGACTTGGCTACGGCATGTCAGAAGCGTGCAGTATCACTGTGCAAAGAGGCCTTAGGGAAGAGGACATGCACGGGTACAAGCACGACACCGGTAAACCCCATTGGGGCGTTGAACTCATGATTGCTGGTTCGGGTGAATTGAACGCCGAGGATTCCACCACCAAAGCCGCGACGCTCGGTGCTGAGGGCGAGATTCTCGTGAGATCGCCTGGATTGATGAGCGCGTATGTCCCATCTCAAGGGCTGGGAAGTAAGGAAACGCCCGACATGAGCGTTACGACCGAGGCGCTCACGTCAGATGGATGGCTTCGAACCGGCGACGTGGGCCATCTCGACGAAGAAGGCAATCTCTGCATCACAGACCGCATCAAAGAACTCATCAAAGTGCGCGCCTACCAAGTCGCCCCTGCTGAATTGGAGGCTATTCTCTGCAGCAGCGATGACGTTGCAGACGCCGGAGTAATTGGCGTACACGATAAAAACGAAGCGACAGAGTGGCCACGCGCTTACGTCGTCGCAGCGGATGAGAACAAATCAGAGGCCGAACTTCAAAAATTGGCGCATGATCTCAAGGATTTGGTAGAGAGCCATTCAGCGAGGTATAAGTGGCTCGTTGGTGGAATTGTCTTTGTAAAGGCCATTCCCAAATCACCGAGTGGAAAGATTCTCCGACGGGTTATTCGCGATGGTGGTATCAAGGGCTTTGAGGTGTCGCTCTACCAGCGCAAGAAGCGAGACCACAAGCTGTGATTGATTCCAATTCACTCTAACTAAACATGTACTAAGAGCGCTTGTAAAAAAAACTAAAAAACTCTTTTTTTTCCCCTTTGGCATTCTGTTTATGGAGTAACTTATTAATAAAACGGTATTTTAGATTGCAAGTCTCAGCTGTTTACACAAAGATTACTAAAACATGCATCGTGATTGGCTGGAGCTTGAAAGGTCCGTGATGGAATCGGTCTCGGGCTTATCCCTTTCGGACAAGGGAATTTACTTCCCGACCGTACAAGGTGTGGAGAGACAAAGAGCGAGATGGGTATAAGACCTGCTGGAAGAACGGCAGTGAAAGTGAAAGTGTACGATAGAAATCCTGTTCATTCGGTTTGCTTATAAATTAAACCCTGTTCAAATTGAACCTGTGGCGAATTGATAAGGCCATTTTAATAACACCATCTCGCAAACACCAACACAGTCCCAAAATAAGCATCATGACACACATTACATCAGAATCTACTCCCCTCCTCCCAGAGCCTGCCGCTGAGCGCTCAATCTCCTACCAAAGCTCCTCCCATCCCCCCTACGATGCGCGCCCACTGCATCCCAATTACAGCAAACATGAAGAGTGCCATGTTGACTACAGCGACATTCTTCGCGACATCATCATTGGCTTCTCCGACGGTCTCACAGTACCTTTTGCCCTAACGGCAGGTCTGTCCAGTCTCGGCAGTGCAAAAGTCGTCATCATCGCCGGTCTAGCAGAGCTCTTCTCCGGCATGATCAGCATGGGACTAGGCGCTTACCTAGCAGCTGTTACAGAGCGCGACGCGTACCATTCACAAGCTGAAAAGAAGGAATTCGCGGTGCAGAATAGACCTGGTGACGAGCGCACGGGTGTTTACGATGTTTTGGAAAAGTATAGCGTTTCGCGAAGTGCAGTTGCACCTCTGGTCGATGAGCTCTGCAAGAATCCCACAGAATGGGTGCGCTTCATGATGGATTTCGAGCTCAGGCTCGAGGAGCCTAATGTTCATCGCGCATGGATCTCTGCAGTTACCATGGGCTTGAGTTACTTTATCGGTGGATTGATCCCCATGATTCCCTACTTCGTCATGCCTCGCGTCCGCGAAGCATTATTCGTATCGATTGGTATCACGGTCGCTGTGCTGTTGGTATTTGGATATGTCAAGAACTACGTCGCTATTCGCAATCATCGTGCGGGTGTTTGGGGTGCAGTGCAGACACTGGTTATTGGTATGTTGGCAGCTGGCACAAGTTATGCCATCGTGCGGGGTCTGGATTCGAATGATTCTTGAAGGATGGGGTGATGATGGCGCGACCGGGGCGTTTACGGCGGCGTTAAAGGTTCATTGGGTGCGAGGAAGGTCCTCGTGATGGTATTTGGATTGGTTGATTCAGGACATGGATGCGGCAGGGATAAAAGTGATGATATCAGAATATTCGTATTAACGATCGAAATGACAAGACTCCATTCCTCCAGAGGCAGTGTTTGCCTCACTCCAACCATCTCCCGTTCCTACCTCCACCCCCACAAATTAGTAGTGATCTGTTCCATAGTATCATCAACACTGACCTATAAAAAAAAGAGTGAAGCCATCGCCCTCCCCAGAGTGATCGGAATTGAGTCATCCAGCCCGCAAGGGGACTAGACGCCGCGTATCGCACTTCAGTTTTTCCCAAAACAAGCCTCGCAAAGACGTTCCCATAGAGACAGCGTGACGAAAGCACGCGCTCTGAAGATTTCTGATATCTTTTGCAGACGTGACATTGACGCCAGGCCGTTACCGGCAGACCGAGGAGTCCAGCGGACGCTAGAAACTCGGTGATGGGTGAGGCTTACTCCGAATTTCCCACATGCGAGAAAATGAAGATGAATCTTCTTTGAGAGACATCGCGTGGGATGTCTCTCTGTTTGTAGCATGGAAACGCAGCGTTGGGGAGGGCGAATGGCTTGAGGAGGGAAAGTTTTTGGAAGCGAGGAAGGGTTTTTTTTTATTGTGCGGATACAGCCGGGGTTAAGCCGGGTGGGCCTGCAGGGTAGCTCAAAATGGCATTTTGGCTTCAAGAATGAAGACAAATACAATAGTGACTCCATACACCAAAAGTATATCGCTGAATCCTTGTAGGCCCGGAAATTCGGTAGCCGATGCGGCTCAATAATAGCCTACAGGGTATAACTTTAAATTTCACTCCCATCGCCTTGACGCATCATGATGCTTACCAGTTCTACCTCAAACTGATGCTCAATTCACAATGACCTCAATATTGAGTCGCTAGTAGCGAGCAGAATCCAAGATCACGCCTCTTTTTGTTTTTTGCAGTCCCTCAGAGTCCAATTTGCTTCGAATAGAGAGCTTGAACCAACAGTAACCGCATAATTGATTTTTGTTTTATCTCAGGTTTGTATTCTCCGAAAGTCGAAGTATCACATTGACATTATCCGGGGACACAAGAGAATTATTGACTTATGATTTATTATTTTCTTATTCATTACATAGAAACTAATTATAACTAGAGAGAAACTTCAGACCTCACCTCCGACTTGGAACTCTTATGATCCATATCCTTCATATGAACCAAATATGTCTCATCATTATCATATTCCACCTCATACGTCCTATGACATGTGATTCCTGAAGGATCAACCCGTCTTTGTGAGCGATCCACTTGAGATGTGGCATTTGTTCCAAAAGGCGCACTACGGTTGTGAGTGTTTCCAGGTGTTTGTTTGTTGCTCTTGCTGCCGTAGTTGTAGTAACGTTGTGATGTACCAAGGAGCTTGGGGAAGAGGCGAACGAGAAGAATACGGAGAGAGGGCATGCAGGCGCAGACTATACCAACGTTGCCTTCAATGGTGGACCACTTTGACACGGCGAGGTATTCCCATGTCGCGTTGGAGGTTTTGATGCCGGCTTGGATAGTGGCATGAAGACGGAGAATGCTCATGATGGTGACACTTGGATATGTTGGTGAGTGACAAGTCATAGGTGAGAGGGAGTAAACTTACAAGATGCCGACGCTAAACATCATTCCAACACCAATCTTCTTTCTCCAATCCAAGTTGAGTGCCTTGAGTTGAGACAGAGGAATGGCAAGAATCCAAAAGTCGAGCGCAATGTTGATAGCGGCATTGGACCAAGTAACCGCGTTGATATCGGCACACTTTCCTTCATGTTGACCATCCCACTTCAACCAAAAGTAGCTAATGGGCTGACACTGAAAGATGGCCACAAAGATAAACACCAGCCCGAAAACAACTGTGAAAGAAACAGTTCCCCACAGCAATCTCCTAACATTCTGTGTGGGAAAGATTCTCAGGTAGAAGAACAACAGGGACAACTTGAGAAACGTTTGTAGTGCAAAGTACATGATGGCCATGCAGTAGAAGAACATTCCAAACCGGGTGATCTGATCTGGCTTGACAGTCCAGATGTCGCGACCCATACCATTGGGAGCTAGACCACGCGAGTTGATGATGATGGAGGGAACGGCGACACACATTGTGAGTGCGATGAAGAGATCATCAAGACCGAGGGGTAGCTTCCAGTAGATCTTTGTAGCAAAGCGCTGAATTATGAAAAGTCCCGTTATGATGGCCATGACTTCATTTAGGATTTCGAATTGGGGCGACTCGTCTCGAACTGGAGCGCCGCATGCCGTTGCGGTGGCATTTTTTGTAACTGTTGATGTAAGTTTGATGGTTTGTAATATAATATTGGTAAACATACCTAAAGCTTCTGGGATAGTACATGCGAGATGGACACATCCTTCGATATCATGTTGGAGTGCAGTGTTGGTGCACATGCATTTTTGGTCTGTAAGTTCACATGTCGATCTCTCAACAGCTGTCACAAAACATTTTGCCTAGGTCCCATCAGTACGAATTCACATGTGAAAATGCATCATCAACTTACAGCACAATTTGGTAATGCAGATAAAGCAGAAGCAGAAGAAGATTCTTGAGAAAAAGCAAAAGGCAGAGCCGCAAGGCAAGCAAAGATGGCCCCACGCGGTAGCCTCATTGTAAAAAGCAAAATGGTAAAAACAGATGACCGATCTGGGGATTGTGTGGGAGGAGATGGACTGATATGTACTTGCAGGGCTAGACAAGATCGCCTTCAAGGGAGTTTTAACCCAGTTTTATGTCACTGCCCGTAAAGTGGTTCAGATTCGTACGTTAGTCCCGCGGTCAGACCCGCACAGACTGATGTGATCTGGTACTTTGAGTCAGGATCAACATGATACGGTGGGCGAAACAAGTCAAGAAATAAAAAAAAATAAAAGGTTGAAAGCTCGTGTTTGGTTAGATATAGTTAAGCCAAGGCGGAAGCAAATGTCCTAGAGAACCGGATAGGGACGAACTAAATAAGTTTACGTACATTAACTGATATTGAACTGGTTAAGATATTGTGTGGATACGGCATTGCCATTGGAGGTCCGAGGCAAAAAAAGATCCATCCATTACTTCAGGTCAGATATTGACAGGTTCGTTTACGGTGGCCGCGGAATTGAAAGAAGTAGGTAATACTGACCACATCTGTAGTGGTGGTGGGTGAAACATGAAACCGTCAATGAGTGGCCAGAACTCTAATCCGGCACTTGAGCCGATGATCGTTTTACATCAAGCCATGTATGTTACACTAGATTTACAGAAACCAGCTCCTGGCTTGCTTTTTTTACGCTGATCGTGGACCTTGTTGGTCAAAGCCAAAAAAAAAAAAAACAACAACAACATGATGAAGATCACGTCTCGATATAGATTAAACACTTAAGATTCCCGAATCCTCCGAACGGGCCCGTAGATCACCACGAGTCTCCTCTTTGAGAACCACTTTCTTTCTCATTGTCCCCTGCATTTACCCACTAGACCCTCTTGGTGATGTATATCCGAGCCAGAGCCCGTGGCTGCATTCGCCTATTGCGCCACCGTTCGCCAAGCAGTATCGAATCCTTGTTTTGGGCAGGTCATTCGCAGCTATTCTAGAAATACTCAACCGTCATCCACCGTCTGGTGCGTTAAGGGGGCCTTTTCTTTCTCCTCAAAAGGGGTCCGTGGTGCAGTGGGGGAAAGAGAGTCAAGACCCCTGAAATTAAAGACGCTAGCTAAACTGGCATCGGACCTTTTTCCAAGCAAAGATTGGTAAGAAGGCTGTGGCGATTGAATTGACCAGATGGCGTTTCGGGGTGACATCTGAGAAGGGGAATGTATACCGTTGAGGTGCTGCGAGTGTCATGCATTCATCGATTATCGGTGGCCTCCTTGCCGAAACACTCCTTGCATGAGAAATGTCTGCAGGGTGGTGTTTGGCAGCATGTCTAGCCCTGGGAACCCGTGGAAGAGTCTGCCAAAGTGGCAATAGTGGATGAAGTTTGCTTTGACATTAAACTAATTGACTCGTAGAAGCAAATACCCATAAAGAAAATCCCCTCTGTGATCCACAATCCCATCTCAACAAAGTCTAGCAAGCTTCTGCTGAAGATCTCCTACACGTGGCTATGCTGGGTTCCTCAATTGCCAAGATTCATGGGCAACGGCTGGAACAACCGGGATCGACATGGGCTATTTCTTCTTTCATATTTAATCTCCGGCGCTTGGAACCCTCTACTACATCGGGTAACTCGGCTATCAGAACCCCATATAGCTCACCCTGGCATTCTTCATGGGCATCCCCCAGAAGGGACCTGCCAAGAAGGGTTATTCGCGCGGCATCGCTGCGAGCATTGGAAGGCAAAAAAAAAGGAAAAAAAAGATAACCAACATGAATCAAGCTTGCTAGTGCTCCGGTGAGTCTGAAAGGATTTGGAGCCTGGGCCATCGTGGTAGATTGCAGGAAATGCAAAAAAAAAACAGGGGGATGTAAATGCTGAATTCTCGTAAATAAATACTTAACGTATTCCCGCCTAACCACGCCACTTGGGTCACTCATTCCGCTCTCAACTGCCCAAAATGAAGTCCTTTGTCTCCTTGGCGCTTCTGCCTTTAGCACTTCTCATCGATAGCTCCAGCGCCGCCAGCGCTAGCTGTAAATGCCTTCCAAGCGACAAGTGCTGGCCTTCAGATAGCGTCTGGGCCAAGTTCAACAGCACCGTCAATGGCGCTCTTGTCAAGACGGTTCCCCTTGGTTCGCCGTGCCATGAGCCCAACTACGATGAGGCCGCTTGCGCCGCCGTCCAGGATTCGTGGAAGTGGCCTATGACACAGTACGTTACAGATTTCCTGGGAAAAAAAAACAAAAACGCCACAGACTAACGATAAATAGCATCGAGACTTCATCTTCGGTTATGCAGAATTGGTTCGCCAATCAGAGCTGCGATCCTTTCGTAACAAAGGATAAACCCTGCACTCTTGGAAACTATGTCAGTTACGCCGTCAAGGTTTCCAACGCTCGCCAGGTAGCTGCCGCTGTTCAATTCGCAAACTACTACAACATCAGGCTAGTCGTCCGAAACACGGCTCACGAGTACGTTTCATCCCGAGATTTTAAGTTTAAACAACCTTATTAACTTTATTACTTTTAGCTACTTTGGTCGATCTACTGGTGCTGGCGGCCTCGCCATCTGGACTCATCATCTCAAGAACGCTGAAGTCGTTCAATGGGCTGACAAGCTATACAACGGCCCTGCTTTCAAGCTTGGTGCCGGTATCCAGGGCTTCGACAGTGTTACGTTTGCTGACTCCAAGGGCTTGACCAGCGTTCCTGGTGAGTGCCCTACAGTTGGCCTTGCTGGTTTCACCCTGGGTGGTGGTCATTCTCCTCTCAGCTCCAGCTACGGTCTTGGCGCTGATAACACCCTCGAATTTGAGGTTGTTACTGCTGCTGGTCGTATTGTTCGTGCCTCCGCCACTGAGAACAGCGATCTTTACTGGGCCCTTAGCGGCGGTGGCGGCGCCAGCTTTGGTATCGTCACTTCCATGACCGTTCGAGCTCACAAGACTACTACCATCGGTGGTGCTACTCTTACTCTCGTTGCTGGCTCTGACAAGGATGTCTTCTACGATGCTGTCACCAAGTTCCACGAGCTTCTTCCCGATATGCTTGACCATGACGCCACAGTCACCTACATCCTCACCAGCGCTTATCTCTCCATCAAGCCTGTTACCATCGCCAACTCTACTGGCGACTATGTTCGCGATGAGGTTCTTGCTCCTTTCACCGACTACCTCTCCAAGGCCGGTCTCAAGCCCACGGTATCTTATACCACCTTGAGCTTCAAGGACCACTACGAGCTCTACAATGGCCCTCTGCCCGGTGGCCACCTCGAGGCCGCTCAGTTCCAGTTCGGAGGTCGTCTGATTCCTCGATCTGTTCTCGAGAACGACAACGTTGCTTTCAACAAGGCTCTCCGCAGCTTGGGCGCCGCTGGCGTTCTCGTCGCTGGTAGCAGTGGCAAGTTCGAGGGCTACTCTGGCGTCTCTAACGGTGTTCCTCCCGTTTGGCGAAAGGCCGCTATCTCTCTTCAGATCGGAACTCTCTGGGATGCTACACGCTGGGATGACATGATCGCTGATCAGAAGAAGATCACCGAGGTGTACATGCCTCAGTTGAAGGCTGTTACTCCTGGAAGCGGCACTTACATGAACGAGGCCGACTTCAACGAGCCTGATTGGAAGAACGTCTTCTACGGCCCTAACTGGGATAAGCTGAACTCTATCAAGAGGAAGTGGGATCCCAAGTCTTTCTTCTATAACTTCAAGGGAGTTGGAAGTGAGGCTTGGACTGTGGCCAAGGATGGTCGCATGTGCAGGGCTTAAGCCTTGTAACGACCTAACGTTGTAGAACATACTTTCAATTGTATCAAACAGTTTAGCATTAATAATTTGCATAGCACGGTGCATTGGCATTTAGAGCGGTTAATCATGAGAATATTTTGAAGAATTTGCACAAACAGGCCGTTTAATTCTTTCTGTGACATGTTGTTGAATAGTATCGTCCAAGAGAATCGAGTCGATGGTACAAAAATAATGACATGGCAGTGACTTGGATGGAGGTTTGTCATGTAAGCTATTTTTATGTTGGGTACAAGCATCTCATTATCACATTGTCAGGTAGGTTGGGTGCAAGTCGGATGAAGAAAAAAAACAATCTATTGAAGTTGGAATATATATATCTCGAAAGGAATGAAGGAGATGTAAAAAGCAAATGCAATCCGGAGTACCCGAGCCCTATTCTATACAATGTCTCACCACCACCATTTCTGCGCCCAATCTGAAGGCTATATCCATAAGAAAAGCCAACTGTCAACCTATGAAAAACTCATAGTCTAACTTGCTTAGAAGCCACCGTTGGGGTTGGGGTTCTTAATGACCTTTCCGCCTTGCTGGACAGGAGGAATAACTGACTTGACAGTCTGAGCAGCAAGCTCCTTGTGCCTTCGGAGGCTGAAGTCCTGGTTATCAAAGTTCTGGTTGATAACACCAACCATACCATTCTGGCAATGGTTGCCCATCTGCTGAGCACAGTAGTACCAGATAGGCTTGGAGTCCTCAACCACGATCTGGAAGACATCTGGTGCCTGACCTTCCTGGGTGGGGAAGTTGAAGCCGGCGAAGAAACCAGTGCCATCAGCGAGAGGCTGGCAGGGCTCAGCGAAGCTGGACTGGGCGACGGTGTGGTTCTTGGGGAGGAAGTGCCACTCGACTACATCGCCGACTTCAGCGACGACGTTGTCGGGGTCGAAGCGGAGACCGCCGAGACCGGCGTTGACGGAGTGAGTGACGCCGGTGAGGGTGACGGTCTTGTCGGGGATGGAGCGGACGGTCTTAGAGGCGGGTGCCGCAGAGACAGTGGCGGCGAGGAGAAGAGTAGCGGAGACGATCTTGGAGAACATTTTGATTATTTGTGAGTTGTAAAGTTGAAATGTGAAGTAAAAGTTGAAGTTGTTGAGAGTGTGAAAGTGTAAGCTATTTGTTTGCTTGTGTTGTTGTGATTGTGATTGTTGTGATGATGATGAGAATATTGCCAATGGAACGGACATCTCATCCATTATATACACAATTCAAACCATCGTCAAATCTATTTCAAATTCCTCAAAGTCATCATCATCCCCATAGTGTAACTCCTCTCTGTGCCACCGCCTCAGCTGGGAATAGCAACCAGATGTCCAACTCAGCCATCCCCGGAAGAGCTCTCCTCCGAGACCTGTCAAACCAGGATTTTCTCTATTATGATTGGTCAAAATGTGTTTCTAGCAGGGCTGAGGGGATCTGACTGTTTCTCGGCATTTAGTGAGCTGTAAGCGTGGTTTACACTAGCCCCCAAAAGACTGCGCCTCAACGTGTAAAAGAAAATGAGATTCTTATTTTTATCGGAATAGTAAGCATTTGATTGGTCAGAGCTATGAAAGTTCATCTGACACTCCACAGCCTGTTTATGTTTTAAGCCGTAGGATTTTGTTTGTGAGATGCTGGTCCTGGTCAAGTCGGGGAAGCTTGCTTACATGGCAGTGGTTGTATGGCCGAGCATCCGAATGCCATGTTTTTTTTTAATGTTTAATTAAGGCATAAAAAATTTAAAGAAGCTCTGATTAAAACAGGTTCGGTCGCTTCGGGTTTGACGAGTTCCGGCGCTATAATCGTCAAAGCTCCTCTTTTCCGTCGGGGATAACAATCTCACTCAGCGGCGTCCTTGCCTGGAAGCTAGCCTCAAGTACTTTGGTTGCACGGAATTCTCAGTAAGCCAAAAATTTGCCATGAAAACCGAGAAAAAACTGTTCTTGTCTTAACCAAAGATCAAAACGTGGCAATGGTACCTTGACGATGTCGCATGGGATACTTGCTTCCAGCAGAGTGGTTCGGCCCCCGTAATATTAGCATCATACCTGAGAACAGAAACTAAAGTGTCCAATAAGGACAAGGTATGTAATGTACAGCATATTTGTGGTGGCAGTGACCAAAGTCCTTTCTCAAGCTTTAGTGCGGTTCTGAGTTGTACAGGCAGGCTTGACGTACTGTCAGCATTACTGGATTGAAGCCGTTATCCCGTAACTTAAAATTTGTTAGCTTGCAGCAACCAGACTATCAGTTCGGGCTTTGTTCTATTGTAATGCAAAAGAAATATTAAGGTAAGGCTGGAACAAGTGGAGTGTTGTCCTGCCCGAACGCAATCCCGGAGAGCTCTGGAAGCCATGGCGAGATTATTTCTATTCCAAATAAGCTGCAGAGAGCCATGTGAGCTAGCTGAGAGCCCAATGGTATTGCGACGCTGACATTGGTTCTAAGTTTAGATCCATTTTGGCCGTCGGGACTCAGCCTCATGAATATTCCAGCATCACACGTGTAATGCATAATCCATAAACTATATCATTACTCCGCAGTAGCTTATATTTAACTTCCAATCAAGAGATATTGGCTTATTCCTCTTTTATTTTCGCGATTTAAATATACCTACCCTCGTTGTAGTAGGCCAATGGCCAGACTCATTTTGTATGACCGTATGGCCTGGGACTTTTCTTCATGCAAGGATCCATCATTTTATTCTTGGAATACTACAGCTGGGGAATTCAGGAATCAGGCTAAAGTAAGAAATTTCTATATTTACTCAAGTAGAAGTGTTAAAATGCACTGTGAAGTTCTAGTCAAGTTACTGAAAGCAGGTTGTCCAGGGGTTAATGCCCAGGATATTGATGACTGGACGCTGCTGGCATGGACTATTCAGACTGACTCGCCTGATACTATCTAGGCTTTTGTCAGTGATGAAAGGATTCAGCTTAAATGGCGCAATCGCGGTGGGCGAACTGCACTCTCTTGGGCTGTCGAGTATGGGCAACTAGAGGTTGTCAAAGTACTTCTGCGAGTAGATGCAGATCCTCAGATGAGAAATGTCAGCGGGGTATACTCCATCGATGATTGCCGAGTCGTTTGAAGGGAATATGTGGTGTAGCAGCTCGAGGCGTATGGAGCATAGCTTCCTGGAATGCAGCACAGTTCAGACTTGGATAGTTTGGTATTACGTCTTGGCGATTCTCATACTACGACATAACATGATATTACTTGACTTAGATATCTCACTGTGCATGGCGCCATTAGTCGAAACGAACTTTACAAAGACTTTTCCCTTAGGTCTGTCTTTTTTCACAATACAGAGAGGCTTGGAAGGGCTGTCAATATGAGCCGCATCTGCTTGACCCTCTATCACATACGACCAAAGCTCGTAGAAAATACGGGATCCCGTCTGCTCTCCCATAGTCAAGCTGCGAAGCGCTGGATTAGTAGTTGGGTCGGTGACGACCAGCGAATCCCCGGTGTTGTATGTTTTTTTTGGTGTTGAGGCTAATTTTTGCTAGTTCCCACGATATCCACCTACATCAGCTCCGTTTTTGCAGGGACGTGTAAGTCATATCCACTTGAAATAGCACAGGGACAAAAGGTATTTCTGTAAATATATTTATATTCCAAATACATATGCCGAAAGGGTTTTTTGGATGTTGTGGTGCCGCGATGCCTTGACATGGTTGACCCTGAGAAATATCTGGACTCTCCGATGTCATCGCCGAGAAATGTCCCCACTGCTTACTGAGATACTCCGATGATTATCATCATGAAAGAATTTGCGTCATCCAAATTTCCAGGACCTTCAATATTGATAACCCATCTCTATTGCAAAAGGGCGCCAATAGACTTTATGCCTAAAGATACCAAGGTTCTAGTACTTGATGACACCACCAAGGGGTCAACTCATATTATCAAAAATATTGACAAACTATAGTAAAGGCGTACACGTAAAGAGACCAGTCTTGCTTTATAACACTTGTTTTATAACCCAAAAAGCTACCCATATTACTCAAATTACCAATTCACCGCACCCATCTTGATCTTTCCCACGCGATTCACTTCCTTTCCAGCCACCACATTACATAGCAAACAAGGACTCCTACACACAAATACAGATATAAAAACAAAACTTGTCCAGCAAACCCCGAGTTCAAAAACACAGATCCTTGAAGACTTCGCCCAATGAGAAAGTGTCTGAAGCCCCGCACTTTCCATGTGACTGTGAGCGTTTTCATGAACTTCGATTACCAACCATCCCAGAATTATTTCTGTTTCTACACTTGTTTTTACAACGCGTTGAATTCTACCATGGCATCGCTTTCGACTCCAGATCGAGAAAGTCCGACTAATTTGGATATACTCGACGATGAACACCAAAGTACTCTCGACAGAGCTGTCAGAAATGTATTGAGCACGGAGGCTGCCGAGCTGGTCTACGCCCAGATTCTAGATGGACTCCCTACCGAAAAGTCCCTGAGGGATAGTTTGGATTATGTCGAAGATCATCCTGTTCATAGCATTCAACACAGCGAAATTTGCCCTGGATATGTAGAGAAAGCTCGCGAATTCAGGAACCAGTTTGACCTATCACAACTCCAGTTAGAGTACAAGGTGCGTCTTCAATTGGTAGCGTTCTGTACTCATCACTTATACGAACTCAGACCATTAAAGCCTTCCAAGACACATCTCCAGGTTCAGAGCATTTTAACCTTCGCCTGATTGAGCTGGTTGCCATAGCTTGCCACCAGATCGGCGCCTATCTCTTTGACCTCGATGATGGTGCTCATAAGCATAGCCTCTACGAGGAATGGAGGCAAAAGGTATTAGAAGAAAAGGAACGCGGTGTTGAGTCGCGACGGTATTATGATCTGCCATCTATTGCCTTTTCTCATCGAGCATATCGATATCCCGAGCAGTATCCAAGAGGTGTTGCCGATATGGCTGGCTATTGGGCCGAGTCTAAGATACTCGGCGGTGTCATCGTGTTTGACCGTGGTGAGACTGAACAAGAGGTAAGACCTATGCTGCCTTTTCATCAATTTATTATACAAGACTATAAGCTGATAGGTACCTAACGTGCAACAGTGTAAGGCAATGTGGATTCATGGCGATCTGATTAGAGGCCCAAGGACTCTCTATCCACCAACCAAGGAACAATTCGATGATTTAGTCAAATTCCTTACCAACCCATTAGAGGAAAGCTCATCATGTCCATTTCCTATTCATGGAGCAAGAATCAACCGGCCAAGATGGCATCCTTATCATGCCATGGCCTACTATCACATCTTCCGTGATAGATATGAGAGGAAGCTTCCTCCAAATCCACCGCAACCAGGCTGTGTGGAGGACGGAATGGACTGGCCAGAACTTGATGATCGTCGTATACTGCTATTAGGTGGATTTCCTAGCCCTCAGGGCCAGCCCTATGTTAATGATGATGAGTATGCTGCGGCAACAGAGAGGATAAAAAACATCACGCCTTCTTCACCACTTTGGCGTCCATCTGTTCATGGCAGGGGAGATGGAAGCCATTTTTAAAGATTTCGAGATACAAGGGTAGGCTAAAGGCTAATTGTATCTCTAGAAGATACAAGGAATGAAACTAAGAATAATGAAGAGTGAAGCCCTTCACAATCCATGTTTCGAAGATAGAGGAACTAGTCATGCACGGAAGTCTGATAAATACAAGCTTGCAAGAAATGAAGCCTTCAGGATAACTCAACAGCTACATTTACATGTCTTAGAGCGAAAACGCTTCTTTCCAAAGCCATATTATAGATCGACCGAGGCCGCCTGGGCTGATCCAGAACCTGAAGTGAGGCTGAAATAAATCCCCGTCATCTCCAAGAGAAATGGGTCCAGAGTGACTGGTCTCGGCCCGGCAATTACACCAAAGCGATAGGAAAATGGGCCAGAAATTAGATCGTATGGATTAAATATTTTTTATAACTCCTTGTATTCCATGTCCTATCCCAAGCCTTGCTGTACGCTAGAATATCTAGACCTTTGCTCTACCGAAATCTCTTGGCAGAGTACAATGCTGAATGATCGTAGTCATATCTATGTCACTGCTTACTGATATATCCTGACAATAGTAACTCTCAGTGGCTTCTTGCTTCAGAATCCCAGTAAGAAATGATCTAGAACCTTGTACGTCTTGCAAATTTCTCATGACACCAAGGATGGCATGAGTAACAGAATCCATTGAGGGTATGGAATGTCTCATATCTTCTAGGCGGCGATAACGATAACGAACTCTCACTGCTATTATTCTTATCATATCTTGTCACCTATAGAACAGAATCAGTCATGATCCCAGTCAATAGATGCAATGATCTGGACAGATAACGAACAAAAACATGAATTCCATTCACAAATATCTTCTGCCTTACTGACCAAAAATCAATGAACTCTAGAAGTGACACCTATTATACAATCTCTCCATGCAATCTCACGATCAATCGTAGGTCTGTCAGGCAGATTATCCGAGGCCAACATCCAATCAGACTTCGCCTTGTTGCCAACCCCACATTGTCTCATAAGCGCTTTCAGATTACCAACGCAGAAGTTGATATATCACTTCCAACATCTGAATACCTTCACTGACGCCATCTTTCAGCACGACTCAGCTATGACTCTTGATATCACTCCCGATGAGGGGACTTCAAAATCCCCTGATGGCCTCGACGATAATCACTGGCAGACACTGGACAGAGCCGTGAGAAATGTCTTGCAAACAGAAGTGGCTGAGCTCACATATGCACAAATCCTTGATGGCCTACCGACTGAAAAGTCTGTAAACGATAGTTATCCTTACTTTGCGGATCATCCTGTTTATACAAGCAATCATGCCGATATATGCCCAGGCTTCATCGATAAAGCGCGCGAATTCAGAGCTCGGTTTGACCTGTCCCTAGTACAGTATGACCCAAAGGTGACACTTCTGAGATGCGCCCGTTCAATTTCGCTGGCTCACCTCGTACACTTATAGACTCTGTTGAGATTTCAAGACGCAGTCGCTGGATCCGACGATTACAAGCTTCGTCTTATCGAACTGGTTGTCATAGCCTGCCATCAGATTGGTGCTTATCTTTTCGAACTTGATGACGGAGCGCACAAGCATGAAGTCTACCAAGACTGGAGAAATATGGTTTTGGAAGAAAGAAGAAATGGCGTAGAGTCCCGGAGATATTACGTGCCATCGCCAATAGCATTCTCTCATCGATCTTATCGATCATACGAACAATATCCTAGAGGTTTTGCTGACGTCGCTGGGTACTGGGCGGAATCGAAGATTTTTGGCGGTGTAGTCGTATTTGATCGCGGTGAGAGCGAGACAGAAGTATGCTTCCATTTGTATCTTGCTCGGGTTACCGACAATCAACGCTAACGGCTTTTAAGTGCAAGTCAATGTGGATTCATGGCGATCTGGTCAAAGGCCCAAAGACACTCTATCCACCTACAAAAGAGCAGTTCGATGCTCTCCTAAACTTTCTCACTTCACCCTTTGACAAGAGCTCATATCCATTTCCAATTCATGGATCGCGAGCGAACCGGCCACGATGGCATTCATATCACGCCTTTGCATATCACCATATCTTCCGTGATAAATATGAAAGGAAATTACCTCCAAATCCACCTCGGTCTAGGTGCGTGGAAAATGGAATAGATTGGCCCGAGTTTGAAGATGAGCGCATATTGATGCTAGCAAACTCCACAACCCCTGATGGGCAGCCTTATAACACAGAGGATGAGATAAATGCTGCCAAGGAGGGGATACATAACATAACGCCTTCATCGCCATTATGGGAGACGTTGAGCAGTATGGGAGAGGCTTCGGTCTGGGACAATATGGATAATTCTGCATTCACAGATGTGCGGGGAAGCGGTTTCTAGGCGGAAAGGTTTTGGCATTGACTTGGTGGATACATAGAAAAGCTAGCTATACATCCGAATCTGATGACTACTATAATTTCAAGTAAAGAATACCTTGGTAGATTCCAATAGCTACACCCGCACGTCTTAGGCCGCAGGGAGCTCTTTTATTAGCCATCCTGGACGTCATTTCTTCCACATACCTCTCATCTGCTCTCCCTGGGTCGATAAAATTCGTCTTCGCTCCATCTGTAGTCTTTACCCTGAGACGCCTGCTACTTGAATAGCTGCTCAGTTCCTTGCGAAGTGAGGCTGAACTAAGCCCCCGTCATCTCCAAGAGAATTGGGTCCGAATTGACTGTTTCGGCCCGGCAGTTACACCAAAGCGATAGGAAATTAGGCCGGAAATTAAATCGATTCGATTAAATACGACGCCCTGTACTGTAAGTGGTGGATGATTTATGAAACAGAAAACCTTGTAAATAGCCGTGCTTTGCCTATTTAGGCAAACTCGGATAGTCTCTGCCGAAATCTCTAGGATTGATCAGGAGATCTAGAAAAGTATATATTATGACAAAATTCCTCTTTTTAAAGGCTAAGTTTCCTGATTGTTAGCTTCGCTTGTTGTTTATTCATCATGAAGGTAGCTGCATTGACCTTCTTTATAACCGCCATTGCGGCCGCATCAGTACCCGTAAGTCTCACCATCATCACTAGTAGACGCTTCTAAACTTTATATCCAGAGCTACCGATTTGTCGGTAGAGTGAACCCGGCGACCAAGCAGCTCACTTGGCCGAGCACCGGAGTCGCATTCACCTTTTCGGGAACTTCGGCCAGTATCAAGATTGATAGCATAACAGGAACATCAAGTGCAGACTTGATTATCGACGGCGGCAGCCCAATCCTCATTCGTAATGTAGAGGGTACCTCAATCTCGACTCCCAAACTTTCCAAGGGTACTCATACTGTTGAGCTTCGCAAACGATCAGAGGCCTCTTTTGGTGTCTTCCGAGTCACTGGTGTGAGTACGGATGGTCAATTACTCGAGAATGTAGCGCCAAAGCGCAAGATTGAGATCATTGGTGACTCCATCACCGTTGGATATGGCCTTGATGGGGTTAACCCTTGTACGGACTCGGCTGTTCTGCAGAATAACGGCAAGACATACGGTGCCGTGGCAGCGAGAGCTTTGAAGGCGGATTACAGCGTTGTTGCATGGAGTGGAAAGGGTCTGATTCGCAACTATGCCCAAAACCCTCCTGATACTTCACCAACAATGCCCGTACTCTATACTCGCTACGGCGCCAACGATGCTGACAACAGCTTCACGTTCCCCGGCTCGTGGGTGCCTGACGCTGTGGTGATCAACCTCGGCACAAATGATTTCAGCTAT
>PVQA01000775.1:0-27661 GCA_002980515.1 Fusarium burgessii | reverse complement strand
CTACAGCCGATATCAGGAAATGAACGAAGGGTGCAGACCCGATATGCCTGTAAAGTATGTGATGTAGCTATTTGTAACTCGGCTGACTGCTGGTACTTCTATCACACGCAAATTTAGGTGCGTGCGAGTGTACCTCGAGTAGCGCTCATTTTGATTGGCTCTACACCCCTGTCGTGACCACATTGTAGTCTTGTGCCGCTCAAAGAGATAGGAAAAACAACGTTTTATTTAGACGTTAGATGAACATCAATCTTGACGCCTGTGGAACTCGCTCCACCACAAACAGGGGACTCAGGTACACCTGAATCTTGAATCGGGCGTAACCAGCGCGTACTGTCCAGTGTATCCCCTGACCTTGCTCTACACACTCAAGGTCTTTAGCTCGCTTTCAAGAGGGCAGGGACAGTAGCTTAGTGGACATTGCCCTGGAGCTCAAGACAGAGGATGATACCTCAAAGAGAATGAGAATCAATCTGCTCAGCCATGGATGACGCTAAGAGCCAGCCTTTCGTCTTTCATCCCGCCCAGACACAGTGGACAGACCCCCGGTCAATTTCACTCTGCCCCGGGCGAACGAAGCGCCAAAGACCAAAACAGCCAGCATCGTTGACAGCTAGTTCCCATCTTTGACGACCGCTGGTTGATGCCTCCCAGGTCTCTTTGCCTTAGTACCTTGGACTATGCATACATACACTAACACGACAGGTTACCTAGCACCACTACCTACCTACCTATTCATCCATACCTACACTGTACTGCACAACAGTCCTACAACCAACTCAGTCATCGGGCACACTCTTCGTTACTCGCTCGGACCTAATTGCTCTCCTCCAAAGTATCTCTTTTCTTCTCATCCTCTTACCCGGGCATCGCCAGGAACAGGAAGCTCCAACTCAGCCTCATACGCCCACCTCTTGTTTCCAGACATGACATGAACCCAACTACCACATATTCGGTCTACTCCGTACTTCACCTTAAACCTTACCTACCTGCCTGCCTAGGATATCTCATCTCATCTCATCTCAATCTTTTAAACTACTCTGTACATACCTAACCTTTCCGTCTATGCCTCTAGCTACACAGGACCTACCAATCTTACCCACCTAAGTAGCTTGGGACGTCCGTTCGCCCCCGCCGCTCAGTCACGATTTGCAAACCCTGAACCCGAACTCGTCTATTATCTACCTACCTTAGGTGTTATACTGCCTAGGTACCTATCTATTGCCGGGATCACCGACTGAATGAACTGACTGGGTCTTGTCGGTTCTCTCGCCATCTGCCGTGTATGCTTGTGCTTAGCTGCTCAGTGCCTGTCGTCTGCCCTGTCCTCATCTGGACCCTACCCATATTATTCCTATGGCCTAGGGCCCTAACATCAACGCCATCCACTCCCCGGCGACAATGACCAGGAATGAGCCCTTCAATCGCATGGGCTCGATCACGAGCTCTAACAGAAGCAAAATAAAAGGTAGCAGTCCGAGCACCGCAAGCGCCGAGGGTAGTACATACTCTGCAGTCACCGTGAGATCCTCGTCACCATCTCAATCTCAATCGCAATCGCCCTCACCCTCGACTGCCTCCACTACTCCCGCTCCCGCTTCCGCTTCTACTATCTCCACTCCCATTCCCACTCACTCGCCTACTCCCAATCCGGCACCTAACGTTAATACTCTAACACCAACTCCATCATCTTCCGCCGCTGCTCCCGCTGCGACAGCTTCCCCTGCTGTTGCTACTGTTACCACCTCTAATACCTCGATATCCTTCTCGGCGCCTCGTCAACCTCCTCCTACTTCTACCCGTCTAAGCGCTGATGGCAATGCTTCATTGAGCAACTCGTGGTGAGTTTATAGTTATGATTATGATTCCGATAACATGCCGTCTCCCGTCTCCCGATCCCCTGCTGCCATCTCCCGCCCCGTCACCGTTCATCTCGCCTCCCACCATCCAGCTAATCGCTTTCCCGCATCTTACAGGTCTTCCTTCAAGGATGAGCCTCAGCTCTCACCAACTGCCACGAACTTCGCCCCTCGCGCCGGCGCCAATGCTCATCCTAAAGACCGTCGCATGAGCGACCTCACCAATTATCGACGTGAGCTCGCCGTTCTCGAGACCTCCCGAGTTCCTCAGATCCAGCACATTCCGCCCACCGGCGGCGCGAGCCCTCAAATAGCACCGTGGATGAACCAGCCTGGTTCCCCTACGACTCCTTCCAACATGTCGACCACCTTCTTCAACGACTCGAGCGACAACCTCTCCCTCGCCTCCCAGCTTTCTCCAGGCCATCAGATTAGTAACCGTCAACAGCATCAGCACCAGTATCCTTCTCACCCCTCGCAACACGATACCCCCGATGCTTCATATTTCGATGGCAGGCGACCGTCCGCTGCCAGTATCCTGACAGCGAGCAGTCAGGGAAGCAAAACTAGTATAACCAGAGGTGGTTTTCGCAAGCTTCAGGGCTTCTTTGGCGAAGAATTCCCTGGGCGCGATAGCTCGGATGGTAGCCTACCCACTTCGCTCGCGGGCAAGGACCAGCGTGGACGCTCTTATAGTCACAGCCGCCCCACACATAGAGATCGCAACTATTCCAATGCCACGGATCACACCCGCGATGCCTCACCATCATCTTCGAGACCGAGAACTCCAGTTCCTGCACCAGAGGTGGTGCCCTTCCTATACCAGGACAACAGTGTACGTGCAACACCCGCCTGTCTCATCGTCCTGACTACCCGGCGGTGCCCCCCCGGGTCTGGTCCACGATCGACACATTCCTCTCCGAAATTATCCCTTGGTTTTGTTTTTAGTGCCCAATTCGATTCAGCTGTCCTCTCACCCATAGCATTCTCACCAGCTAAGCTGGCTCGCTGACGCCCATCTTATAGGACATCGCTCGATATGGGGAAGCTCCCGTCCGAGACATCATGACTGGACCCGATCGAGAGCGATATGTGGGTGATGGTTCCTCACAAATACCCCCAAAGACATCGTCATCCTCGAGGTCGGGCCATTCTATAGTTCACCTACCAGGGCATCACCGACACCATAAGAGTAATGACGATCCTCGGACACTCCGGCCAACCATGAGTAGGGACGATACAGCAATTGGCACGCAAATGTCGCGCGATCGCGGGGGTAGTAGCGCCATGTACTCAACTAAATCTAGAGGCCAGAGCCCAACACCCAGTACTAGAAGTGCAGGAATGACTTGGAGCACGAAATCATCTCAGGTTGATGGACAAACCTCGCCTGGTCATCACCATGGTAAACGCGGAATCTTTGGACGGCTTAGGAGGCACCACAAAGACAAAGACGACGTTGCTCGACTTCGCGACCTGCCTCAATCAACAAGATCTCTCCAGCCGAAAACCTCGAAGCCCGATTTGCACCGTCCTAGCGATGTATCAACGACGACCTTGCCGTTCTCAGGGACATTTGGACCTGGTGAGGCGAGTGACGTCCCCGATATGCGACCAGCTACGGGTCAACGCGGAGCAACTTTCAACAACAAGTTTCCTTTTGCTAAAAAGGGACGGACTCATCGGCCTCAAGACTATGTTGACGACGCAATTGGACCAACCGATCGTAATGATCCTAATAATATATATCATCTCGATACTAATTTGAACGATATGGAGGGTATCCTAACGAAACCTCCTCCACTTACACCTATGGATACTAGCTTTGTTAACAATGTCGAACCTGAGCGCCACGATTCCATTATTTCGACAGCACCCAAGGGCCGCTGGGATGCTCCGGACAGTTGGGCAGTGCGACGCAACACCGAAGACAACTCTTATCATGGACCCGAACTCGATGAAATTGGCAGCCCCCCTCGCCCAGAGGAGAAAGCATCGCCATACTGCATTCGAATCTTTCGCTCAGACGGAACATTCTCCACACATTCAATGCCTCTGGACTCAAATGTTACGGACGTTATCTCACAAGTCATTAAGAAGACTTATGTGGTTGACGGTTTGGAGAACTACCATATAATCATGAAGAAGCATGATCTTATCAGGGTTTTAACACCGCCTGAGCGACCCTTGCTTATGCAGAAGCGACTTCTGCAACAAGTCGGCTACGAGGAGAAGGATAGAATCGAGGATCTTGGGCGCGAAGACAACAGTTACCTCTGCAGGTTCATGTTTTTGTCTGCCAGGGAGAGCGACTTTCATGCCAAAACTACCGACATGGGCCTAGCTCGGGCTCAGAAACTTAACTACGTGGACCTCTCTGGTCGCAACCTTGTCACAATACCTATATCCCTATACTCCAAAGCCATGGAAATCATATCTCTTAATCTCTCGCGGAACCTCTCGCTCGATGTCCCGCGGGACTTTATTCAATCTTGTAAACATCTTCGAGACATCAAATTCAACAACAACGAAGCTAGGAAACTCCCGCCCAGTTTGAGTCGAGCAAATAGATTGACCTTCCTGGATGTCGCGAACAACCGGCTAGAGCAGCTGGAGCATGCCGAGCTCAACTCTCTGACAGGGATGCTGAAGATGAACTTAGCCAACAACCGGCTTAAGCACTTGCCTTCTTACTTCGGAGCATACCAGTCCCTCCGTTCTCTCAATATTTCTTCCAACTTCCTCGACAAGTTCCCGACATTCCTGTGCAATTTAACAAGCTTAGTCGACCTCGATCTGAGTTTTAACGCCATTGCAACAATTCCTCACGAGATTGGGGGACTAAAGAACTTGGAGAAATTGTTGATAACTAACAACAGACTAACGCACGCTGTGCCGGCGTCATTTGGACAACTTGTCAGCCTGCGCGAACTTGACATCAAGTACAATGGTATCTCGAGCATCGACATCATTTCGGAGCTCCCGAAGCTTGAGATCCTTTCTGCTGATCACAACTGCGTCTCTGCCTTTGTTGGACAGTTTGAGTCCCTCCGACAACTCAAATTAAACTCGAACCCCCTGAACAAATTCGAGATCGTGGCTCCCGTCCCTACACTCAAAATATTGAATCTCTCGAACGCTCAGCTAGCCAGCATCGACTCGTCATTTGCGAACATGGTCAACCTCGAGCACTTGATCCTGGACAAGAATTACTTCGTTTCATTACCTCAAGAAATCGGTACCTTGAGCAGACTTGAGCATTTCAGTATTGCGAACAATTCCGTGGGAGAGCTGCCAGCTCAAATTGGTTGCCTCACTGAATTGAGGGTACTCAACGTTCGAGGAAACAATATTTCTAAGCTGCCCATGGAGCTGTGGTGGGCAAATCGACTAGAGACGTTCAACGCCTCTTCAAACGTGCTGGAACACTTCCCCAAACCAGCTTCAAGAGCACCACGGATACCAGGAGAGGAATCACAGCCGGTACCTCCACCTGTTAATGGAAGAGCTGCCCCTCTTGGAACTCTGTCGGCCACAGCAAGCTCAGAAGAGCTATCCGATGATCGAAGGCCTAGTCAAAATTCGAGTACGCTTCTCAGTGTCGGACCGTCTCCCCTTAATGCTGGCGATCGTAAGAGCTCTGTCGTGTCTGTCTATGGGAAGGGTGGCCGCAAGACCTCAGTTGTGTCAAGGTCAGCAACTCCATCAGCCCCTATGCAAACAGTCAATCCCAGAAAAGATTCGGGGATGTCATCAAGGCTTAACAATACATTTGCCGGATCCCTACGAAATCTTCACTTGGCTGACAACCGTCTGGATGACGATGTTTTTGACCAGATCACATTGCTCGCGGAGCTTCGAGTGCTCAACTTATCCTACAACGATGAAATCAGTGACATGCCACAGAGATCGATCAAGAACTGGCCCCAATTAGTTGAGCTCTATTTATCTGGAAACGCACTTACAACATTACCTGCCGATGATCTCGAGGAGTCAAGTTTACTGCAAGCACTTTACATCAACGGCAACAGGTTTACCAACTTGCCAGCCGATATTTCACGGGCCAAGAACCTTGCTGTTCTAGATTGCGGCAGTAATTACCTGAAATACAACATCTCCAATGTGCCTTATGATTGGAATTGGAATCTCAATCCGAACTTGAGATATCTGAATCTGTCTGGCAACAAGCGCTTGGAGATCAAGCAGACGAATACAGGTCCTCTTGGACCTGGCGCTGTTAACCGTGAGGAGTATACAGACTTTAGCCGCCTGCTTAACCTGCGTATCCTGGGTCTGATGGATGTCACTCTCACTCAGCCAAGTATCCCCGATCAGAGCGAGGACAGACGTGTCCGTACGTCTGGATCGCTCGCTGGCCACCTGCCTTATGGTATGGCCGATACTCTTGGCAAACATGAACACTTGTCAACGGTTGATCTGGTGGTACCAAGATTCAACTCGTCAGAAACAGAGATGCTCTTGGGCCTGTTTGATGGACAGGCTTTGTCCAGTGGTGGATCCAAAATCGCCAAGTATCTCCACGAGAACTTTGGACACATTTTTGCCGGTGAACTGAAGCAGTTGAAAACACGGTCAAATGAAACACCAGTTGATGCACTGCGACGCTCGTTCCTCCAACTCAACAAAGATTTAGTCACCATTGCTATCCAGCAGTCCGAGGAGCGGCCTTTAAAGACGCATAGGGGCTCTGGGCAGCCTGTGATACTTACTAAAGAAGATCTCAACTCAGGAGGCGTGGCAACTGTGGTTTATCTTCAAAGTACAGAACTATATGTTGCAAACGTTGGCGACGCACAGGCGATGGTAATCCAAACTGATGGCACTCATAAGATGCTGACCCGCAAGCACGATCCTGCCGAGCCCAACGAAAGATCGCGCATCCGTGAAGCTGGTGGATGGGTTTCCCGCAACGGAAGGCTGAACGATCTCCTTCAGGTTTCACGCGCGTTTGGATACGTCGACCTGATGCCGGCTGTCCAAGCGGCACCCTACGTCAGTAATATGACCATTCGAGAGCAGGATGACATTATCTTGATCGCGACCGGTGAACTCTGGGAGTATCTGTCACCTGGCCTGGTGACAGATATTGCAAGAGCTGAGCGACAAGATCTCATGCGAGCGGCCCAAAAGCTTCGTGACCTGGCTATCGCATACGGCGCCTCAGGCAAGATTATGGTCATGATGATTAGTGTTGCTGACCTGAAGCGACGAGTCGAGCGATCCAGGCTTCATCGCGGTGCTAGTATGTCGCTTTATCCGTCTGGTATCCCTGATGACGCCCAGGTTCTCAATACCAGGAGGGGCCGAAGAACGAAGGGCGATGTTCTCGATTCGTCCCTCAACCGACTTGAGGCAGAGATTCCAGCACCTACAGGCAATGTGTCGATTGTTTTCACAGATATCAAGAACTCAACAACACTCTGGGAAATGTATCCAAGTGCCATGAGATCAGCTATCAAACTTCACAACGAGGTCATGCGTCGACAGCTGAGGCGAATTGGCGGCTACGAAGTCAAGACTGAAGGTGATGCTTTCATGGTTTCCTTCCCAACGGCCACATCCGCGCTGTTGTGGACGTTTGCCGTTCAGATGCAGCTCCTCGATGTGAACTGGCCATCAGAAGTCTTGAACTCAGTGTCGTGCCAGCCTGTGTATGACAAGGATAACAGTCTCATCTTCAAAGGACTGTCGGTGCGAATGGGTATACATTTTGGAGACTGTGTGAGTGAGACTGATCCAGTTACACGACGTATGGATTACTTCGGACCCATGGTGAACAAGGCGGCTCGAATCTCTGCCGTGGCAGATGGTGGCCAGATCACGGTCTCAACCGACTTCATCTCAGAGATACAGCGATGCCTGGAGAACTACCAAGATACAGACCGTGGCAACGCTTCTGGCTCTGAGGATACATTTGACGACGAGACATATGCTAGTGCGATCCGAAAGGATTTAAGATCCCTCACCTCTCAAGGCTTTGAGGTTAAGGAGATGGGCGAGAAGAAGTTGAAGGGTCTGGAAAACCCCGAGGTTGTGTACTCTCTCTACCCGCATGCATTGGCGGGACGTATCGAATTCCACCTGCAACATGAGAGGAAGGAAGAAGGAGGCGATAAGCCAGCCGTCCTTGCACCCGGAGCTGAACTCAGTATCGACCCAGATGCCATTTGGACTCTCTGGCGAATAAGTTTGCGCCTCGAGATGCTTTGCAGCTCGTTGGAAGGTAATGAGGCCCCAGGCCTGCAACCACCCGAGACAGAATTGCTTGAGAGGATCAAACAGCGCGGAGGAGAGGTCACAGATCGCTTCTTGCTGAACTTCCTGGAGCACCAAGTGAGCAGGATAGAGGTGAGTTTATGCTGATCCATTTTTGGTTGAAATTTCAC
The DNA here is from genome assembly GCA_002980515.1 of Fusarium burgessii. NCBI lineage: Eukaryota > Fungi > Ascomycota > Sordariomycetes > Hypocreales > Nectriaceae > Fusarium > Fusarium burgessii. The sequence continues at coordinate 19,395 of PVQA01000775.1, read as the reverse complement.
TGACACTGTTAGACCTGTATATCAACACTAGCGATGCGCCATCTTGCCACTGGTGGTGGTCCTATTAGGGAACTTGAAGATCTCCAGGGCCCGATGACTGAGATCTTGGATATGTTCATGTCCCAGAGGAAGGAGCTTGAGCGATACAGGAAGAAGTATGGTGCGTTGCCAAGCCCCTCAAGCAGCGAGGATGAAGACGATGACGACAACGATCCCGACACAGAAGAGGGGAGCGACACAGAGCAAGAGTTGTGATCAGGTTCTCATGGTTGGTCCATTAGAACATAGCCTGAGCACTTATATATGCTATAATCACCAACGCGACATGAGGAATACGACAAGGGGGGCCGAACAGAACGCTTTTTGCTTGCAAGATTTAGGGATGGCAGAATGCCATGAGACTTTTGGATGGGAAACTTTGTCTTTTGGTTGGGTGCTGGTTTCGCTATCTATATTCCAGACGCTTGGGTGTAAGTGGTGCTCTTGATGCGTTTGTGGCTGGGTTCGGTAGGGGTTGGTAAAGACATTGGGTTGAAGATGGCAAGGCAAGGCAGTACATGGCGTTGGGCTATTGGGAATCAAGGACACACTGATAACTGGCTCCTGTCTGTCAGGAGGCTCACATACTATACTTTGTTGCACTTGCTGGAAATTGGGATGATTGGTTCTTTTCTTTTCTGGGGTTATGGACGGCATGGAGGAGTCTACGCACGCACGTATGCATTTGTTTATACGATATGATAGGATGGGTATTACAAAATCAGACGATGTAGTATTATAAAACACGCTCTTGCACTGACCGGCGATGGAACTGTGACGGAAACCTGATTTTGTGGTGTCTGGCCTGATGATCTAGCTCACACGCCGCAAGATTCGGATTTGGGGTGACATTCGAGGTCCAACCCACCAACCGCCTGTATAACCCCTGACTAGATTCCTCAGAGCAGCGATGTGTGCGCCCAATCCAAGGATTTTCTCACCACCGATTGTTCCCTCTTCGCTCTCATCTCCTGCAGCTGAAGAGCTAGGCTTGAGGAACTCGATACCGTCGTAGCCCGTGACGACTCCTATAACCTGCCACCCACCCAATACTTTACGTGGATACTCAGCGAGGGCATAGTCGAAGCGCTCCCAGAAACGCGGCCAGTGGAGTTGATCTCCCTTTTCCGTCTTGTCAAAGACCAGGACAGGAGCCGAAGAATCAGGGTCAGGAGTGATTGGGAAAGCGATGGGATAACCAGATGGGTTCTGTCCAAATAGAGTAAGCCCAGTCATGCAAGTCAAAACATCAGCGTGGACATCGATGATGGGAGTAGGGTCGTCACGGGTGATATAAGAGAGTTGCTGAAGTGCATCACCGCCAGGGTAGTTAAGTGAAGAGAATAGGAGCATAGCAGTGCTGCCTGCGAAGCTGACAAGGACTGACAGGGCGATTATAGCAGACACGCCACGGTAGAGAACGGATTTGGAAGCGCGAGAGGAGACGAAGTTGGCGCCCAGAGCTGCAGCAGCAGTCAGAGGCGGGACGACATAGAAGATGAAGCGAGCTTCTTTATGAGGCTGAGCAGAATAAATAGCCACAAAGAGCAGGTTGGGGATTAGTAAAGTTTGCGTAGCCCGTGATGTACCAGGCTGGATTAACGCATATGCTGCCAACAATGGCACGAAAGGGTTAAGCAGTAGCTTGGGAAGCGCCGAAGTGAAGTAATAATGCCATGGAGAAACGCCCCATTCTGACGAAGATCCAAGAACAGCGTTGAAATAGAAACCCCACAGCTCAGGCCACAGCGGCTTCTGCCAAAAATACGAGTCTATAGGCACTGAAATGAGCAGTGAAGAGATGAATGAGCCGAGAAAAGTGAGAATCAAAGGGCGTAGACCGATGCGACCTGTGAGAAGGAGATAGAGTCCTGTAGTGGTGAGAAGAACGGCGACTTCAGAGCGGAAGATGGCTGCTGCGATAACCAAGAGAGCGATAGCTTGTTTTTGACGAGCAGCAGAGAGATGAGGTGAGGGCTGTGGGAGTAGGAAAGCCGAAGCGAGAGTAGCTAGTTATTGTGAGTTGATGCTCTTTGAGCCAATGGCGATTTAGATGGATGACTTACTGAGACAAAAAGCATACATGTTTGGCAATGTCCGGGAGACATAGTAGTTGATATGGAACTGACTCGCCAGAAACACCACCCACCAGGCCGAAACGCCTGTTCCATAAGCTCTCCTCAGAAAAGTCTTGAATGTCAGAAGCGCAGCAACATTACCCGCACCAAGTAGCCCTCGAACTACAAGCTGAGCATGCTGAAAGCCAACAAGAGCGACAATAGGCTGTCCCAGGCCTGCGAGGAGCACAGCCCCCAGAAACGTACGGGGGACGGCGCCAGGAAAGGTGAAGTGGTCGTAGGTGTGAGACAGACGGTCATATATGTCTTGAGTTGGTGTTCCGTATATGAGGATGTCGTGGGCTGCTTGAATATTGAAAGATTCCTCTACTTTTGTGTAGGGACATATGAGCAGATGGGCCAGTGGGATGGTGATGAGAAGACATGTTAAGAATATATCTGTGTAGAAATTAGTATATTTTGACAAAGAAAAGAAAAGAAAAGAAAAGAAAAGAAAAGAAAAGAAAAGAAAAGAAAAGAAAAGAAAAGAAAAGAAAAGAGAAGTGATATACCTGAAGTCTTCATCTTGGCTGATACTAAGCTTTAGACAGCTGCTTAGCTTCAATCTTGGTCTATCTCGATACTTGTTTCGAGACAGAGACAGGAAAAGTATTTGATGATGAAAGAAAAAAGAGGTGAACTGATTAAGAAGCTCTCACCATCTCAAGCTCAGTCGTTATTAAGATAATTATTTAACTACATTCGATTGATTAACATAAGTGAACGAATTGTCCAGAGCTTATTACCTCTTTTAGGGGTCTTCGGATCGGCCTAACAAATCACCCGCCTCAAAACACTCGCCGCCCCTTCCCCAGGTCTTGCACCGTCCGTTCAGTCGGTTCAAGCCACCATAGCAAAAGGTACGTACCTCGAAGCCAGGTACCCGCCAGCGCAAGTCTTTGAGATAGTTACACATCATCGCCAACTTTCAACCAAACACCCCCCCTTCTCGATACATTTTAACCTTCCAGCGCTGTCGCCCAAAATGTGGTTCTTTGGAAGCTTTCTCTACGGTAACAATCCTCTCACTCTACTCACTAAAAGTACAGCTGCTAACATCAATTTCAGTTTGTATTCTCCTCATCAACGCCGTCGCTGTCCTTTCCGAAGATCGGTTTCTCGCGCGCAGTACGAAATCCTCCTTACCCGAGTCTATCCCCGCGAATTGTATATCTGACATGACCTCTCAGTCAACCTTTCTCCCGCTTCATACGACCCTGCGTTTGGCACTGGCCCTGATGCCAGCGTCAAGGCCAAGATTATCAATCTCATCGCGAGCGTCCGAACCATCATGAGGAGTACGTTCAACACCCAAACCCGCGCCGCGCATTCACAAGGACTTACTACCACGCTGCTTACGATACGGCGGGCTAACGTAACTATAGTGCCATTGATCTTTGTCAATTCTGTTATTATCCTTTACGAGCTCATACTTGGTTAATCAGGGGTGCCATATACAAGGCGCATTTGTGAAAAGAGGACACGGTAGACTTTTCTAGGCATGAATGGAGTCCGGGTAATCTTGGTACTGGAGTTTTTTTGTTGTTGACGTGAATCACGGGAGGCCATGTATGGGGGCACTACTCCTTGACATGAATGCCTAGTACGATATGGAATGAGAAAGGATGAGAGGGGCACCTCTTCATGATACAGCATCAAGGGTAATAGTATTGCATACAAATAATGTCGAAGACAGAACAAGATAAGAAGCATGTGACCGAATTTGAGTAGACAAATTATACATAAATAGCTAGACGCATAAAGGCCTTTCTAAGCCAACTTGGGCTTCCAATTACCTATGTATAGTACAACTGCCACGCTATAGGTGGAATTCTTCGGCATTTGCTCAAGATTCATCAGTAAAGCAAGCTCATCCGAGCAGTAATAACCAAGTTTGCCTTCTGATCTTTCCCTCGTGTTCCATCTTCTTCTACTTGTTACCTGTCTGTAATTAGGCCTTCTTGCCTGTACATGATGCAAGCCATGATAAACGTCGTCTCTCCCAGAGCTCGATTAGGACAAGAATGCCCCCCGAGATGTGAATACTGAATGCTTTTAGGGAGCATCGTCGCCTTGTTATGCTCCTGTTCCATGCAACAATGGCTACATTCAGAGTGCATGGGTATCCTGCCGATCCCAAAATCCCGAAGACCACCAACAACATTATGCATTCGGAATCATCTCCTCCTCCATATATGTAAGCGCTGCAAATGCGTGCATGGTTGTTGGAATTATGAGAGTAAATTCGTGCTCTTTTTGCGTCCCAGGCTGAAGCTGAGGCGATCCTTGAGCTTCTCGTGTTTATCGTTCGCATCACCATTGGGGGTCTCAGGGGCTTGCCCGGCAGACTTGTCCTTGTGGAAAAGCGAGAAACTTCTCCTCGACATCGACTTACTGCCCCGTTTGGTCCGGTCGAGAATTCCATTGCTCTGAGGTGATCCGTTCTCTTTCTTTCTTGCTTCCTCTTCTTGTGCCGCTGACTTCTTGCTGGCTTCCAAGACTCTGGCTAGCTCATCGTTTTCATTTCGTCGTGCCTGTATCGCTTTGTAATGGTCTTCTCTTCGTTTCTTTTCGTCAACCTTGGCCTGTTTCTCTCGCTCCTTTTCTGCCAATTTCTCGGCCTTCTCAGCCGCTTCTCGCTCCTTCTTCTCCCTTTTCTTGTCCTCTTTCGATTTCGCTTCCTCCTTCTGCGTAGTGACGCGAGTCAAGCCATTCGTCACAGCTGCGGCAGCTACTGGAGGCGCAGGATCTGGCTGAGGAGCTGAGGGCATGGCTGGTGCGGTACTGGCATGAGCAAGATTTGCCATTGACTCATGATGTGTTAGGGGTGACATGGGCTGCGTTGCTTGCCGTCTCAGAGGTGCTGTGTCTGATTTATCACCGTTCTCCTGGGCCAGGTTGGCTGCTTCGCTGGCGAGTTTCACTTCCTCCATGCCCTCCTTCTCTTGCTCCTCTCGCACCTTCTCGAATGTCGTTTCCTGGTAAAACAAAACGTACGCGGTAGCCATTCCAGGCTTATCACCAAAGAAGTTGCGGACGAAATTCTTATCTACCGGTTCAACCATCTCGTCGTCGAACAGGATCCATCCCCGACCCGGAACCTTGATAATGGACACGTAGTGGCCATGGTAGGCATTACCACCAATGTGCACCACTACTGCATATAGCTCATACAGCCGATCTGGATCCTCAGCATTATCTGTCGTGTTGAACATGCGCAAGTGGTAGGGATACACAACCCTGTGAAATAATTTTTGCAAACGACTGTAGTCTTCGGTATACTTGAATCGCTTCAAGTGGAGCGTCAGAATCTTGGGTAACCGCTTCACCTTCATTCGCTTTTCGGCCTCCTGAAGGCCACCGCAGTGGTCGCAGTGGAACTTGTTTCTCTCGCAGAGCATCTCCTCGGCCGAAAATTTCCTTAAGCAAGACGTCACAGACGAATGCTCTTCTAAGTCGATGGATAAATCAAGAAATGTCTCATCGCGCTGAGAAGCAGTCTCGCAAGTCAAGCACTTGGTTTCTGATGTGAGAACGCCCTCAAAAATGTCATGGACCCATCCTGTTGCCGGGGAGCTTGACCCAGCTGCGTGATTTACCATGGCAGACCCAAGAGCGTGTCCCACTGAAGTTGCCAGCCCATCAATACCGTCAGCCGGCGCTTGCAACTGCATCTGGCGAGCTGTGCTCTCAACGCTATTGATGACATCATTCAACACCAAACCGTAGAACTCATGAGCATCTTGGTGCATTGAGTTTCGAAACATTTCGTTGTCGCGCTTGAATATTTCAAGAAATCGCTGGGGACTGAGGACTCCTGTATGTGTGTTGCTTTCTAATAATGCCAGGAAAATATCCTTAAGCCCAGTAAATGTGCATTCATTCATGCCATAAGAAGTGGCATTCTCTCGCGCCAATTCCAGGATAGGTCCTTTGATCATGGCTTGTTTTTTCTTGTATTCAGGTGTATCAGGTTTGTCTTCGGGTCGAACGCCAACCTGTCCAGGTAATTGTTGGTTCATGGCCTGTCGTTGCTTAATTACTTGGGAAGTGCTGAGGCCCTTTTGCTTTGGCAAGCTCTCGACAGGGTCGGTGGGTGGAGGTCTGATGGTAATGGGAACCTTGGGCCGGCTGCCATTTGTCTCCGAGAGCGTAATCGGGGGGTAGTTGACAACATTGTTTCTGAAAGATTCGGAATAAAACAAAGCCTGAACGATGGAGTTGCAGTAGCTACACGAGAAGTTAGTATAGTTATTCAGCTGAATGATGCCTCACATGCTTCGTACCATGTATTTCCAAACTGTTTTCATGTTAGCCTAATTCTTGCGATGGTAACGTGTTGACGATAATGAAAGGTAATGAGATTTGCGGCGGGAGTAGGCAGGGCTCGACGTACATTCTCGAGACCGAAGAAGCGATCGGTACCGTCGTCTCGAAGGGGACCGGCATTCTGTAGCATCTTTTCGAGCGGCGTGAGGTCGAGCACGGGCTCTTCTTTCTTCTTTGCGACAGCATCTTGTTTGTTGGGCGTAGTAGTTGTGGCCTAGGAACCGAAAGCGAGAGGCATTTTGTCAGTCATGAGAAGTAATCTTGGCGCAACTTGGAGCAAGAGAGAGTGAAAAGAACTGGGAGGATCCAGGGCAGAAATGGGACAGGGAGCAAGTCCAAGACATACAGTGCCAGAACCCTTTATCTTATTGAAGAAGCCGGCCATGACGATGTCGTGATGTCGTTAGTGGGAAAAAGTAATTCGGTAGGAAAGCCGTTGATGGGTGAGCCGATCGAGGGACGTTATCAAAAGGCCGACCCGCACGCAACAGCTGCGCAGCAGCAGCACTCAGCGAAGACAATCGCAATTGAGATAAGTAACCATTCGCAAATGGCTTCGTATCGCCAGAGAATCGCGCAAGACGGGAAAAGTTGAGAAATCGCAAGCCCAGTCGGTTTTAGAGTTGTCCAGTTGTGAGCGAGGAATGGATTATGGCGCTGATGCTGGCTGGCGTCCTGGGAAAAGCGAGGCGCGGGTTTGTGGCGTGGGATGCGATAGCGCCAGTGGGAACTACTTGCGGTGATCTTAAAGCCGAACCGGAGACAAGAGGCAATCGGTGGTCTTGGCTGTAAATGATATGTGCAGGTTACCAGAAGGTGACTTCGTATACACCTTGAGATGGATGTAAAAGAGAGGTGTCAAGTTGCTAGAGAGGCAGAATGGGAAAAGGCAGACAAGACAGCTACCAACTACAGAAAGACTAAGGTACCTTTACCTTACCTACCTTAGGTACGCAGTTAAGGCAGGTAGGGATGAAGGTGGCGGGAGGATGTCCTAGTGCAGTAGAGGTCGAGTCCGGGGGAGATAATAGTGGAGGAGGGAGTGACCTGGACCCAGGCCAGGTTCAAGAAGAAGGAGAAGGATGGATCAGTGACCTCGTGGTTGGATGGTGCCGTGCCCCAACATGGTAGGTGCTGAGAGTCTGCGAGGTCTTAGATTAGGTGATGTTCTTTCTGTGGGATTTTACTCTCAACGGTCCTGGATCTAATAAGGTATATACGTAACGTACCTAGGTAGTCATATATAGTAGGTACCTTAGGTCGGTAGGCAAGGGCAGAACAAGTCATGATGGGAGTTTCCAGAGCCTAAACAAACCGATCATCGGTACGTACAAAGTCTTTTAACAAATCCAGTCCGGATATTTCCTCTTTGGCACATAATTATTCGACAATGTTAGGGACAATGGTTGCCATCCTTCCACTCGATTGGATTGATTGATCGATACCTCCAGCAACATTCGATAGCCGGAAGTGCTGCCGCGAGCTACAAAAAGGGCTCCAGCTCGCGCAACCCCAGTTTGCCTAGACCACCGAAGCCCCCAAATGGCCCCCTCCAACTCACTAGGCTGTCATGATGGTGCCTCTCGAGTGGACCCCCCAGACACTACCATCCCAGAATCAGAACTAGAAAACAGAGCGCGCGTTAACAGGATTCCTCTGTCCCTGTTAGAGCGTGAGGTAGAGGTTGACACCGGTCTCAAATTTTCAGGAGCTGCTTGTCCGAAGGGTTAGTAGTTTACCTATGCCAAGATTCCTTGATCACATAAGAATAACCTCCACATATGTACAGTACTGCAGGTGCTATCAAACGACATCATCGTTGAGGAGGGTCCTACCTGGGTTTGCTGGGGTCCAAGGCCTGTCGCCTGGCTGAAGATTAAACGTGGTGTGGATGGTTGATAGACGCCAGACGGTGGCCCCATGTCTGGGATCCATTGACCGTTACGGTATAGCCGAACGCAACCAGGGCTAAAATGTAACGACATGGATATGGGGTTTGGAACAGGCATCGCATTGATTACTGTGATATCGAAACACATGAGAATTATATAATGAATGAGGCCAAGTTAGAGCAGGAACAAGGGCCCTCCAGAGCTCAGGTGTATTTGTTAAGATAGGGTAGAAACGAGTTGATGGGCTTCAAGTGTGATTCAAGTTGAAGGCTATATGTTTGGTCAAGTAGAGATAGAATTTATGAGGCAGCTAAGGTTCCATCGGAGGAGCATCTACTTTGGCTCCTGCATCCGCTCCCATCCAATCTTTCAAAATCGTTGACGGCAAGACCGATGCAAACGAGAATTACCTGCCTTCCAACTCAGCAAATAAACTTCCTCCACGATAACAGCAAAATGCGAAAATTCTTCGTCTTCATCCAATCTGGCATCGATAGTGAACTTCTAAACAACCACGCCAGCAATGGTCGCCGAAAACTCCTCGCACATGTTTCCGGGAAGTCTTGCACTAACATTTACCGTTGCCCCAACGGTTTTTGTGATTCGTGCCCACTATGACAACCAAAGTCAATATGATAGCACAGGAACGAAAATTGTGTTAACTGCTTTTAACCGCAACCGATGAACTGTCCAAAAACCCAAGAGGGGGCTGTTCGAGGCTCAACATGACATCGTTGAGCACTAGCTTGCCCCGTTGCCGTAGGTGCGGTAAATAACGAACAGCGCCACAGCTCTTCGGCTACAAAGCCCCCAGCTCAAGACGACTTGAGAGCCACTGTGCGGCGAGAGACTGTTAGTATCGCTTTTACTGATGACGACTCAGTTTCTTATGGGCGGCTGAAAGTGGTCCAACTTTGCGCTCTGCCACAACCGGTCGCCGAGTCGGACCAACCACCGCCAAGTCGGACACAATTATTGGATTCTGTAATGGCGCTGATCGGAAGCAACATCCACTTCATCAAAATGCCCTTGATCTAACTAGACTGCGATCCCCTCTCCTACATGTCATGTCTAGCCTTGGATCGCTGGCACAGCATTTCTGTTTGGTGGAAATGTTTGTCTTTTCTGTAAAGATGCTGCCTCATGCAAGGTAACGTGCTCTTTATTTAGAGCCTTGATCACAGGCGCTTCCATCTGCCATCCTCCTTGGACAGAAAGCAGAAAGCGAGGGCAAGACCTGTGGACTTACTCCCTGGTCAAATACCCCTGCACCTTGGCATTGTTAAATGTCAACGAATATGGAAGCTGACTGACAAATGATTAGTTCTCTGACTGCGTTGGATCACATCATCTTTGGTCATTCCTATGGGGAGCTTCAGCAGTGAACATGAAATATATGAATTGTGTCCATACTATATAGATGTCGGGCTCTACCATATCATTGATCCGCTCGACGCTACCCTGAGTATTTCTATAACTCAACAACGATGTTCACCAATCCAGGACAACCCCTCATTCGAAGCGTTAGTTAGACTCAGAGTGTGGGGTTGCCATGCGGCACATTCCCCGTACCCACCTTGCAACTGACTGTCACCAATCACTCAGCCCCTCGTTCACAACCGTGGTGATGGTATCCTATCAATTTGATCTGCCTCCCATCCTGATCGCCGACCAGTCGGTCCGTTATTCTTGACATGCCTTCCTGTCCTTTCGATACGGGAATAGAAAGAAAGCAGATGGTCCTTTGATTGCGCCCACACTGTTCACTTGTAACGACGACAACTTGTGTTGGTTGGTCAAGTACGGACCTAAGTGCCTTATTTATCTGTGGATTTCCGGGCTACTCACGTGTCTCGGTCCCGGAAATGCTGCTAGCCGCCTTTTAGGTTCTGTCTGACAATGCTTTGGATATTCGCTCATCGTTGGTGCGGCTTACTATGATAACCAGATACCCCTCGGCCCTCCATCTTCTCTGACTCCCGAGAAACTTCGTTAATGTGGATATCTTTCCTCGCTCTATGTTCACGGTTAGAACCAGTGTTGACAGTTCGCATCCATCTGTGTCAGCTCCTGAACGCTGTGAATATTTGTTGGAAGAGATATCGGTGAACCGTCGTTACTCCTATGCCAGTGGTGATGCTACCTTACCCAAAACCCACCTTCACCAAAGGGAGCAGTGTTCTGGAACAAGCGTCAGTTGCACTAGCTCTCTGTAGGTTCGTAACCGGCCGCGCATCGCATTGCATCAACGCACGCAAACCGCACCGTTCCTCGCGGTGTCCACCCGACGTCATGTACCATGACGGCATTAAAGGTGCCCGTTTGGGGAAAGCCTAGACGTACTTAACACGAACATCATCAGCACCTCCTCGGGAAGCAAAAGACTCAAGACCTTGAATCAGCCTGCAAAAATAAACTAACCAAAACGACTCCTAAATTATCTAAATTCTGCCCAAGTATTTTCAGTACTCAGGGTTAACGTCTCAAGTTTTCTGACCTCCCCTAGACCCCCATACAGAGTAACACTTATTGCAGCTCTTAGTAGATCTAGGTTTAATACTTTGCTATAAGGTAAGCATATTGATCACCTCGCCGAACAGCTCGATTTAATAGCGGTTGTCTTCTAAAGGCTTTATCGCCCTGGAAGCTCAATTGGGAATGTTCTGGCATAAGTGCAAGACCTTGTGACAGTTTGCTCTTGTTTTTATATTGTGGATCAAAGATATAGACGGCACTGTCGACCTTCTATATGCATCTGGCTTGCAAAGCAATAACCAGGCATAAGCATTATCGCTGGTATCATAAAAAGCCTGAGCCTACATCCTTTGTTAATATGTCTTTACATCCGGCTGCAGGCTTCTATATTCCCGCAAGATCGCCTATGCAGGATATCAGCAGCATGACCCATAGAACCCCTTACAGATCGGACAGGGCGGAGCGTGGCACATTTCCCTCTACAGTATGGCTGCTCAAGACCCAAGCCATGTTTAACAAGGGATGGCTGGCGATAAGCTGGGTTTTCCACAAGGTGAATGGACCGTTCCACATAGATCCGATCGTCCCGGCGATAAACCTCACCAGGAGCACGATGGCTTTTGTTTGGAGGTCAAGCTACTATTTCCTAGGAACCAGTTTGTTTATTGGCCTATCTATACTGCCCCTGCGTCCAATTCACTAGAACCAACAAAAAACGGATAGAGAACGAAATGTCCTTGACAAATACAGTACAAGTGACACACACGCGCTTTTACAGGGCGAGCTGACATGATTTACTCCTGCTTCTTGGCTGGAGGCGGGCCGCCACCAGTGGTTGGAAGACCCATAAAGATCTTGAAGTAGTCCTTCACTTTGTGTTAGCAGACATTCCAGAAAGTCATCTAGTCACCATTGGAATTGTGCAAGAATACTCACATAGATCATCCACTGAAGTCCGGTGAGAGTACCGATCATGACAATTCGCACGGGGAGGCCATTCCAGAGGCCGCTGAAACCAATGTCCTTGTATATCCTGCTCATGGCGCTGCCGAAAGCTTCACCAGGTTGGCGATTGGAATTCAACTTGCTAACCATGACATCGGCAGGGTGGGAGACGATGGCACACAAGATACCGGCCAGGTAGCCACCGGTAAAAGAGACACCAGTCTGGGCAGCCTTGCTGTAGTCGCTCTTTTGACCGGGCAGACGGTCGTAGATCATCTCAACAATCGTTTCGAACGAAGCGAACTTCATCATTGTGTAAGGAATTTGACGACCCCAGAGCGGATACAGACCCTTGTATAAGCCAGCGACACCTTCCTTGCCTGTGATGGCGCCGATGCCTTGGATTGTTCCAGTGTAAGGGTTAGGGATTGAGCCTTGCATACGGACTTTGACAGCTTCAAAGGGGCAAAGGGCGATATCGGCAAGGAATTCCGCAGAGGCAGAGGCAGCGAGATACAGACCGGTTTTGTACTTTTGTGCAGCCTCAGGACCAGCCATATCGGAGTAGGTCTTCTTGAAGTATTCATACCAGCCGTATTTGAAGGCACCCTGGGCAGAGTAGCCAAAGAGGGTCGGACTCCAACCTGTGAAGATACCACGGACGCCTTCAGCCCGGTAGATCTTGCCCCAGGCCTGGAAGTTACTCGTGTAAAGGTTGGAGTCAACCTGTCGACGTGTCTTTACAAGATCCAAGGGGGTTACAGCAGCATGAGTGAGGCCCTAAGTTGAATGAGTACAGTTTCTTGATGACAGAAAGTGTTGTAACGAGGCGACACAGCTCGGCTGAACACTAAAATAGACACTTACACAGGCCATCAAACCACCAAACGTACAGGCGGCATAGTATTTTCCAGAATATAGCTCTATCTTTCCAGCCTTGGCCTGGGCCTTAGCGCTTGCCTTTTCGAATTCGGCTGTCGCTTCGGCGCTCAGCTCCTTGGCCTTGCCTTTTGCATCTTGTACGACGGAGGAGTAAGCGGGAAAGAGCTCCAGACGAGCCTCATAAGGAGTGCGGGCCTTTGCTGAAAGGGGGCTATAGACCGTTCCTTGTAGGACGTCCTTGGATGGATGCAATAGGGACATTATAGCTGTCTGATGCAGGCGATGATGATCTGTCAGTGTGTTAGTGATGACTCATGTAAGTCAAGAATGGAGCTGGTCAATTGACACTCTCGAGAAGAGTATCAGGTAGAAATGTGATTGAAATGACAAGTGGGCAGAGAATAAAGAAAAAGCGCAAGAACAGGTGCACCAGATATGATCTGCCCGATTGAGCCGGCTGTAGATGCTATGTGACTCGGGAAAGACGGGCTGCCGTTGTTAAGCGTACCTGATATGACTTTTCAGCTCCAACGAGCGAACTCAACCCAGAAAGTATTACAATAGGTATCTAGGAAGAGAATATATCGCAGGATGAGATGAGAGAAAGAAACCAGGAAATGTCAAGAGGTTGGTGTAGTACCTTATCTTGCGGAGTTAAGGTGGTATGCGATTTCCAATTCCGTGAATGATGGGGGAAGAGAATGACATAGCAGGCACATTTGAGCGGCTGGTGACATCACGCTTATCACACCTGCTTGTTGAAGCGCTTTCTCATATCATATTTTGACACTGAATTATCTCACCAATGCAACGCCATTCACGCCTCCATATTACCAGCTCCGTCTATAGCTCACCAATATGCTTCATCCACAATATAGATACATATTCCCTTAGGTCAATACTCTCTTGGGCGCTAATTAAGAAATCCTCTAGCGGGAAGATCCACGCTGCAGATGTGGGCTTGTTCCCGGAGTAGTGGGGACAGCCGGAGCTCCGTTGCTATTAAGCCCGTTGTTTGATTTATTTCGACACTGGCCATATTATGATCGTGGTGATATAATAAACGAGACAACATCCCGCCCATATCTGTCACATTTCCACCGTCTCTGATCAACCATATCTAAATACCGAATTGACAACAAGCTATATGTACTCTCAATATTAATCACTAGCAGCAATAACAAGTCTCATAGCTGAAGAAGATGTGCTTGCCAATTCAACAACAAAATGACCCATGTCATGATACTAACAAAAAGAGCTCCCAGATTTTTCTTTCTGCCCCACCATCTTAGAGTACTGAAGAATCCAATTCTGCCCCGCGATCGCTTTAACTCCCCGACATTTCAACCTGACCCAACTTGTACGCCAATCACCCACTACTGAACCATCGTCTCAGACTGTCGATAATAGCTATCGCATATACAATGGCTACTGCTACTGCTACCACCACAACGTCGGGTGCAACACAGCCCCTTGTTACAAAGTGGTCTTCTCGATATCGTGGGGTATGTACTTCTGACCTTGCTCATGACACCACTTTGCGCTCCAAACTATAGACATAAAGCTTCTGTAGGACTCTTCATTTTGGCTAATACATCCTAGGCCACTGTCGAAGACCTCGACCCTCCTGCCGCACTCTCCCTCAACCCCTCCGACTGTATCTCTCTCGCCCTCATGTCTGCCTTTGAGCGCGACTACACGCACCTCACCATCGTCGATGCCGACACCCGCGCACTGCTAGGTTACATATCTATTCCTCACCTGCAGTCCCTTATCGACTCAGGCAAGGTCAAGCCTGAAGACCAGCTCTGGGCCGCCATGACACGCTTCCAGCGCAAGGGCCGTACTTACCAGGTCATTACTATGGAGACGACACTCGAGGAGCTTGAGAACTTCTTCCGCGGCGGTGTACCTGATGGGCCTTGGAAACAGGAGTTTGCTGTTATCACAGACGAGAAGAGGAGGTTTGTCTTGGGCGTCGCGACTGTGCAGGACCTGGAGGAGTTTGTGAAGAGAAGACCCGAGTAATGTGGTATTTAAAGCATGTGCTCTATCAGAGTCGGGACGAAAAACCGAAGAAGAAAAGCCGCGGGAATACGAGGCGGAGAAAGAAAAACAAGAATTCAGCATCATGGATGGGCGTTAAGGAAACAATGACCTGAGTATCATGGAGACTACGGCGGGCTCGTAACAGCCTGCCAGGCAGGAAAGCTGCTTTCAACATAGCGCAATATGTGGGATGATACACATTGGTGAAAACACCTGTTGTGTGGTTCAATTGGTGCATAGAGATTCAGTTTAGAATGTCCTTGCATTGGTCAATCAAATTATATTTGTCTGCAGAGCAAATGTTGTTTACGTCATTGAGCAATAATCGCATATGCATTCTTATCGCAAGTCGTCTATACTAGGTCAAGTAGTGTTCTATCATAGTAGAGCCATTCATCTCTAGCCCTGGTAGTCGTAAACGAGCTTGGCGGCGACTCTCTTGTCATCCTTTGTCACCACAATGTGCCTCACATATCTCCTCTCACCATTGGTCTCCTCGAAGCCCCAGATTTGAGTAGCGACCCAGCCATTATCGACGCTCTCAGCAATGCTCTGAATGAACTTGCCATCTCCCTCGACAAGCCAGCCAGTCTTGAGAAAGTCATCCTCAACTTCATCGAGAGTGACGAAGCTAGAGCGACCTCTGACGTTGCCAAAGAGCCAGTCCGAATGCTCACGGTTGTTGAAGTCGAGGCAGCGGTTCTCCTGGGTGCTTGACAAGCCAGAGGCAGTTTGGATGATGTCGATATGGGTGAAAACGTCGGTGGAGGTGTTGGGAGGCTTGGGAGGGGCTTGGTACTGGTTGATGTCGAGGGTGATGCTGGCCAAGCTAATTCCCTTGCGAGTGAGGTATCCAATGCCTTGTAGGCTGAGGATAGGCTCTGAGCTATCGGACAGAGACTTGTTCTATTGCGAATCATTGTCAGTAACAAGATACAGGGATGTTATATGTTGAAGCGGGGGAGAGAGTGCAACATACGAGAAGCCATTTACCACTAAGGTCAGTGATGGTCTTTTCAGCAGGAGCAGCCATGGTTGCGTTGTGATTGACAATAATTTGAAGAAAGGAGTTATTCGTGTAGGAGTTTTTGAGGAGAAAAAAAACAACAGCGGTTGAGTTGTTGGTAGTATTGATAAGGCTATGCTGCTGGCAGTTGGTGGATCGAAATGACGCTATCAAGGATTCAAAGTGCAGATATGTATGGTCCTTCTTCAAAGTACAGACACGCCACAAGTGACCTGTACTACAATTGAGACACGTAACAATTTCACTGCGTAGAAAGTTGGTAAGTATAATATCTGACTGGTAAGCGGCCTCTTGTGGAGCTTATATATCTTTAATTTGCCGATAACGAGGCTGAATGAATGTGATGTCTGTTTATCACAAGCAACGCCGAGAATGGCGCATAATCGCCGAGGTCAAAAATATGGCCAATTACAGTGTCACATTTCATTATATTCTGATTCTGTAAAGAACACGGCCGCTCTAGTCGAGCTATGTTTCCAAGCATTTACCAAAATAGTAGGTGTTCAGTCTTCCCAAGACACATCGCAGGGGTGCGTGTATGAAAGAAAGTCTACAGTGCGGGGTTGAAGCCATGTTAAAAGAGGCTGAGCGACAATGGCACAAGACAAAAGACGAGAGAGGAATTCCATTCGAAACTTGAAAGAACGGTGATAATTCGAATGAGGAAGTTGAGCCGTAGATGAGCATAAAATAGCTTCGGAATTGCCAAGAATCGGACTTTTCTTTGGTCCCGAGGGCTTGAGGGGTCAGAAGCCTTTGTGTTGCAGCACATGCTTTGTATCATATCATGACAAGTTAGAGTTAAACCCATTTGACGGTTTTTACTGAACAAGTGCTTTTCTACCTACTACATAAACTAAACTTGTCGTTGTAAAGAATGACGTCTTCCCTCTACATTGTCATATGACATTGCCCCTTGCAGGAGATGCTTATACTTACTCATTGGCATGGATCTCATGGCAACACCACTCCAACAGCGGATATCAAACCCTCATACAAAAATGTTCACGACGTCGACCAAGGCTGTCCCCAGGGCCTTATCCCCGCATCGCTAATCCTCAATCTCCACCTTCGCATGGATACTACGACTCCAACTTCACCATTTCGCTTCCACATGTCTTGTCTAAATCTCTTAAGCCTCGGCTCAGTCACGACCAGCATTTTCTTCACCATTCATAAAACCCCAGATCGTTGTCCCGCGACCCTTGTCGAGACGATCTTCCGTGGGGAGTGTCAAGGAAACATAATTATACCCAATATCACAATCAACGCAAATTCCACGTCTAACATGTAACTAGTGTATTTGCCTATATATTATTAGCCTACCCACTGCTCGGGTACACTCATCTTCTACGACCTTGGCTCTCCGTATCCCGTGTATACAGGTCGCGCATGTATCACATCTTCATCTACCTCCCCAGACATCATCATCATCACCTGTTGGCTGCGCAACGTCTCATCTGACACTAAATCAGCTGTAGCTCAACCCTGCCGAGTCTTGCTGCCACTACTCTTCATGTCTTTGGCTTTTGTCGTCCCGGGTATCGTCCGTCTCTTCCAGCAACAGGCGGATTCTTCGCTAAGTCGAATTCATGCAAGAAACAAGTCAAAATCAATGCGGATCTCATCCATACATGCGTGCATGCGTGCCATGCAAATCATGTCATGTCATGTCGCATCTGTCGTCTTCAACCTTTTCTGTGCCTCGCTCAAGGCCACCACTTCATCGTCTTGTAGCTTTCGATCACCTCCTCAATCAACTCCTTCGTGAGGACAGGCTTCTTATATTCAAACCCCAATATCGTCTTGAGCCGCGTTCCATCCATACTGAGATCCGTATCCTTGAGTAATTCCTTTTCCATAAATGGAGTTAGAGGTCCCGGTCGTGTAATACCTGCATCTGCGAGGAGGTCGGCCCATGGTCCCAGAAGCTCGTCGTTAACATCGTCCACGACGCTGTCGAGGTTGAGTCGAGCAAATGTGCTGATAAGCTGACCCTGGAAGCCTGTCTCGATCTTAAAGATATCTCCAATAATGGTCGCTATCGTGCCTTGGCACGTGGCGCCCTCGTCCACGATGTTGAAGATGGGAATCTTGCCCATGCTGGCCTCGTCCCACTTCGCCTTACCCGCGTCAAACCATGCTGCGATTTCCCACAGAGCTCGTGTTACATCGTCAATGTGTGCTGTGTTGGTTCGGAGGTCCTTGGTCCAAAGCCACTTCATTTCGTCTTCCAGGTGTTGATAGGTGCGAGCCATGCACAATGCCGTCGCGACCCACTGAGAAGCATAAGGTCCGTAAACATGTGGTAAACGCACGATGATAAGGTTGAGACTGCAGATTGTTAGTAAACTGTGTGCCCCAAAGTCAAAGTCCCACTAACCCTTCAATCTTGGAGAGTTCCTCCTCCGCCTGCAATTTAAACACAGCAATCCGGTTCCAAGGTTTCAGCTTGTCTCCCTCTTTGCTTGGCGACGAGTCGGACTTGTATACCATGCCGGTGCTCAGCTCGATGAAGGCCTTGACTCCTCTTTTGGCTGCCTCCTTGCCCACTGCGATAGAGAGGTTCAATGACCTCAGCTTGTAGACCTCATCCTCCTGTGAGTACCTCGTCTCGCCTCCGCAGTTGAAAACATAATCCCACTGCTTTCCGTCCGGCCGGTCAAAAATCCGTGCTAATCCTTCTGGAAAGAGGGGAAACATGTCGTTAGCCAACTAGTCAGACACAATGGGAGCCACCTGCACCAGCAAGCGGGGCAGCTAACAACAGAGTAAGCAGTGCAGAAACTCACCAGGTCTGCTTGCATCGGCTTGCATAAACTTGTCTTGTGAACAGGCTTCGGAGAACTCAGGAGCCAGCCATGCTAGTTGAGGGAGAACTTTATCAACGAGTCTCACATCGGAAGCGAGCTCGTTCTGGTGGATGTAGAGGGCCAGGAAGCGGCCAATATAGCCAAGCCCTCCAATGATCAAGACCGAAGGCTTCTCGGTCATGGTCGCGAGAATTGTGATGGTCGGGTGGTAATATAATCGTGCGCAAACGTGGGGTCAAGAGGACGGTGCAGATGCCTAGACGTCGGCGGCGCAAAGGCAATATATGGAGGTGTAGATAAAATATGCAGCAAACCGCACTTCAACTCTGTAGTCGGGTAAGATGCCTTGGCAGAATTCGTTTCTAGTCGTGAACGAGACGGACAAATTGTTGTTGTGTGAGGGGGAATATTGAGTCCGAGTACCAGGACAAGATTATTCGGCTTCAGGGGGTAGTAGCTGAGTAAATGGAAACCAGCCAAGAGGTCCCACGGGGTGCCAAAGGTGGATGGATATGCGAGAATCGGTGTGATTTAGTGTTGGTCGAAGCGAGGTTGTTCGGTTCTTTCGTGGAGAGAGCGGTTTGGGCAATGGTCTAGTACCGAAGTTGATCGAGAGGAGGTCCGTAACCTGACATGGAGTCACGCATGTAAGTATATATTAGGGCGCCATGGAGCAAAGCAGGTGCTAGGTTAGGACATACAATAGCACTGGTCTAGTACTTTTTATATCGAGCCCCGAGAATGCTGGTGCGGCGACGGCGTAGAGGCGATGTGCGGGAGCAAAGGGGAACAAGTTTGATCCAAGGCGGGAAGGCAGCGGGAGGACG